>CAUYQU010052078.1:0-26251 GCA_963574635.1 Cheracebus regulus
AATTTCACAGTGGTTGGAAAACATTTTTGATATGATTTTAATTCTGATATTTGTTGAGATTTCTTTTTTTTTTTTTTTGAGATACAGTCTTGCTTTATTGCTCAGGCTGGAGTGCAGTGGTACCATCTTGGCTCACTGCAACCTCCGCCTCGCAGGTTCAAGAGATTCTTGTGCCTCAGCCTCCTGAATAGCTGGGATTACAGGCATGCACCACCATGCCTGGCTAATTTTTGTATTTTTGGAATAGATGGGGTTTCACCATGTTGGCCAGGCTGGTCTCAAACTCCTGACATCAAGTGATCCACCAGCCTCTGCCTGAAATTTGTTGAGATTTTTTTTATTGCCATTTATCACATGCACATTTTTAATAAGTGATCCATGTGTACTTGAGAAAATACATATTATGAAGTTCGGGGGTGCAGTGTTCTGTGTATTTCAATTAGATAAAGTTTGATAAATGTGTTTTCAGATCTTGTATATACTTACTGATATTTTGTGTGCTTGTTAAATTATTTACTGAGAGATATATGGTTAAAATTTCCCACTAATGGCCAGGCATGGTGGCTCAACCCTGTAATCCCAGCACTTTGGGAGGCCAAGGTGGGTGCATCACAAGATCAAGAGATTGAGACCATTCTGGCCAACGTGGTGAAACCCCATCTCTACTAAAATTACAAAAATTAGCTGGGCGTGGTGGCGTGCACCTGTAATCCCAGCTACTTGGGCGGCTGAGGCAGGAGAATCGCTTGAACCCAGGAGGTGGAGGTTGCGGTGAGCTGAGATCACACCATTGCACTCCAGCCTGGGCAACAAGAACAAAATTCCATTTCAAAAAAAAAAAATTTCCCACTAACTTGTAGTTTTGTCTATTTCTCCTTTGAGTTTTATGAACTTTTCTATCATTTGAGATTATTAGGTGCATACAATTTTAGAATTGTTTTATCTTTCTGGTCAATTAAACCTTTTGTTATTATAAAATACCCTCACATACTTTCTCCCTTTTAAGTTTACTTTGTCTCATATTAAATATAGTGGTCCCAGGTTTTTGGTCAGTGTTTGCATGATATAATTTTCCTTTTACTTTCAAACTTTATCTTTAATGCTGAGGGAGTGTTTTGTATAAAAAATGTATTTTTAATGAAGTATTACAATCTCTGTCTTTTAACTGAAGTAGTTTAGTCCATTTATAGCAATAATGTAATTACTGATATTTTGGAGTTTAAATCTAACATGTGTTCCATCTATTCTGTGTTTTGTTTTCTCTCTTTTTTGGTCTTCTCTAAAAGTTATTATTTTATGTTACTTAATTACCTTCCTTCCAATTAACTTGGTAGTTGTACATTATTTTATTATTTTTTTTTTAGTGATTACTGTGAGGATTATACATGTTTCCTTGACCTTCTAAAGCCTAATATAAATTAGTGTTTTACCATTTCACAAACAATTCAAGAACCTTGGAACTCTTAATCTCCATATATACACTTTCTGTCTAAATTCTGGTGTGTTTTAGTTCTATCCCTACTTATTATTTTTTATATTTCCATAATTTATTAGGGTACAGGTGCTATTTGGTTACATGAGTAAGTTCTGTAGTGGTGATTTGTGAGATTTTGGTGCACCTATCACCTGAGCAGTGTAGTCTTTTGTCCTTTAGCCTCTTACCATCTTTCCCCTCAAGTCAGCAAAGTCCATTGTTTCATTCTTATGCCTTTGCATCTTCATAGCTTAGCTCCCACATATCAGTGAGAACATATATGTTTGGTTTTTCCATTCTTGAGTTACTTCACTTAGAATAATAGTCTCCAGTCTCATCTAGGTCACTGCAAATGCTGTTAATTCATTGGTTTTCATGGCCGAGTAGTATTCCATTATATGAATATACCAAAGTTTCTTTATCCACTCATTGTCTTATGGGCATTTGGGTTGGTTCCATGATTTTGTAATTGTGAACTGTGCTGCTATAAACATTTATGTGCAAGAATCTTTTTCGTATAATGATTTCTTTTCCTCTGGGTAGATACCCAGTAGTGGGATTGCTGGATCAAATAGTAGTTCTACTTTTAGTTCTTGAAGGAATCTCCACACTGTGAAAACAGTGGAAACACTATGGAAACATGGTGGTTGTACTAATTTACATTCCCACTGGCAGTGTAGAAGTGTACCCTGTTTACCACATTCATGCAAACATCTGTTTTTTGATTTTTTGATTATAGCCATTCTTGCAGGAGTAAGGTGATATTGCATTGTGGTTTTGATTTGCAGTTCCCTGATCGTTAGTGATGTGGAGCATTTTTTCATATTTTTGTTGGCCATTTGTGTATCTTCCTTTGAGAATTGCCTGTTTGGGTCCTTAGCCCACTTTTTGATGTGATTGTTTGTTTTATTCTTACTGATTTGTTCAAGTTTGTTGTAGATTATGGATGTTAGTCCTTTGCCAGATGTATAGATTGTAAAGATTTTCTACTACTCAGTGGGTTGTCTGTTTACTCTACTGATTGTTCCTTTTGCCGTGCAAAAGCTCTTTAGTTTAATGAAGTCCCAACTATTTATCTTTGTTTTTATTACATTTGCTTTTGGGTTCTTGGTCATGAAATCCTTACCTAATCCAATGTCTAGAGTGTTTTTCTAATGTTATCTTCTAGAATTCTTATAGTTTCAGATCTGAGATTTAAGTCCTTAATCCATCTTGAGTTGATTTTTGTATAAGATGACAGATGAAGATCCAGTTTCATTCTCCTACATGTGGCTCGCCAATTATCCTGAGCACCATTTGTTGAAAAGGGTGTTGTTTCTCCACTTTATGTTTTTGTTTGCTTTGTCTAAGATCAGTTGGCTGTAAGTATTTGGATTTATTTCTGGGTTCTCTATTCTGTTCCATTGGTCTATGTGCAAATTTTTATACCAGTATCATGATATTTTGGTGACTATTGCTTTATAGTATAGTTTGAAGTCAGTGTGATGCCTCTAGATTTCCTCTTTTTGCTTAGTCTTGCTTTGGCTATATGGGCTCTTATTTGGTTTCATATGAATTTTAGAATTGCCTTTTCTAATTCTGTGAAGAATGATGGTGGTATTTTGATGGTGTTATCTATGATTTCTTTCCGCATTGTTTTGTAGTTTTACTTGTAGAGGTCTTATGCCTTCTTGATTAGGTAAATTCCTAAGTATTTTATTTATTTTTTTGCAGCTATTATAAAAGGGGTTGAATTCTTGATTTGATTATCCACTTGGTCACTGTTGGTATATAGAAGAGCTACTGATTTGTGTACATTAATCTTGTATCTGGAAACTTTGCTGAATTCTTTTATCAGTCCTAGGGGCTTACTGGAGGACTCCTTAGGGTTTTCAAGGTAAAACAATCATATCATCAGCAAACAGTGACAGTTTGACTTCCTCTTTACTGATTTGGATGCCCTTTATTTCTTTCTCTTGTCTGATTGCTCTGGCTAGGACTTCCAATACTATGTTGAAGAGGAGTGGTGAGAGTAGGCATCCTTGTCTTGTTTCAGTTCTCAGATGGAATGTTTTAAACTTTTCCCCATTCAGTATTATGTTGGCTGTGGGTTTCTCATAGATGGCTTTTATTATATTAAGAAATGTCCCTTGTATACCAATTTTGCTGAGAATTTTAATCATCAAAAGATGTTGGATTTTCTTGAATGCTTTTTCTCCATCTATTGAGATGATCATGTGATTTTTGTTTTTAATTCTGTTTATGTGGTATATCACATTTATTGATTTACCTATGTTAAACCATTCCTGCATCCCTGGTATGAAACCCACTTGATCGTGGTGGATTATCTTTTTAATGTGTTGTTGGATTTGGTTAGCTAGTATTTTGTTAAGGATTTTAGTGTTGCTAGGTGTGGTGGTTCATGCCTGTAGTTCCAGCACTTCGGGAGGCCGAGGTGGGCGAATTGCGAGGTCAGGAGTTTGAGACCTGCCTGGTCAAGATGGTGAAACCCCGTCTCTACTAAAAATACGAAAATTAGGCATGGTGGCGCGCGTCTGTAATCTCAGCTACTCGGGAGGCTGAGGCAGGAGAACTGCTTGAAACTGTGGGGTGGAGGATTGCATTGAGCTGAGATTGCACCATTGCACTCCAACCAGGGTGACAAGAGCAAGACTCCATCTAAAAAAAAAAAAGGATTTTAGTATCTAAGTTTATTAAGGATATTGGTATTGTTCTATAGTTTTGTTTTTTGATTATGTCCTTTCCTGATTTTGGTATTAGGGTGATGCTGGCTTCATAGAATGAATTAAGGAGGGTTCCTTCTTTCTCTATCTTGTGGAATAGTGTCAAAAGGATTGGTACCAATTCTTACTTGAATGTCTGGTAGAATTCTGCTGTGAATCCTTCTGGTCCTGGACTTCTTTTTGATGGTAATTCCTTAATTACCATTTTAATCTCACTGCTTGTTATTGGTCAGTTCAGGGTATCTAATTATTGCTGACTTAAGCTAGGAGGGTTGCATTTTTCCAGGAGTTTATCCATCTTTTCTAGGTTTTCTAATTTATGTGCATAAAGGTGTTCATAGTAGCCTTAGATGATCTTTTGTATTTCAGTCGTGTTAGTTGTAATATCTCCTGTTTTGTTTCTTAGTGAGGTTATTTGGATTTTCTCTCTCTTTTCTTGGTTAATCTTCCTAATGAACTATCCATTGTATTTATCTTTTCAAAGAACCAGCTTTTGGTTTCATTATCTTTTTATTGTTTTATTTCAATTTCATTTAGTTCTGCTCTGATCTTGGTTATTTCCTTTCTTCCGCTGGGTGTGGTTTGTTTTGATTTTGGTTTGGTTTGTTCTTGTTTATCTAGTTCTTTGAGATGTTACCTTAGATTGTCTTTTTGTGTTATTTCAGACTTTTTGATGTAGGTGTTTAGGGCTATGAACCTTCCTCTTAGCACTGCCTCTGCTGGTGAATTTAGTATCAGGATTTAAATCTTTAACTCCTATTGCTAAACTTTCTTCATTATGTTCTCTCCCATTCTATGATTTACTAATACTTGAAAGTCAGTTCATAGTAATAGGTAATATGCATTAATTTCTCATTTTTATATTTATCCATTTGTTTGATAAATGCTTACTGAGTGCTTATTAAGAGTGATGGCATAACTTCCTAACTGGCATCTCTGAACTATAGTCAGATTAGTGTGACCTCCAGTCTTAGCTCTCCTAAGTAATCACTGTGTGATTTGGGGTAAAATATTTAATATTACTTGATTTCCTCAAATATAAAAGAGGAATAGTGATTATTGAGACATTTAAATGATATCGTGAATATTAAAGTTGAGCCCAGTTCTTGGTACAGTAAGTGGCAGCTTTTATGATGATAATATTGTGTTGTTAGTATTAGTATAAAGTGCAAAATATTATAAAATTCAACAAATTCCTGTCTTTAATGAATCTAAAATCTCTTTAAAGAATTTGAATTCCTGCTTTTAGAGAAGTTGTGCACTGCTAAATTTTAAATGTTATTCAAAAAATATTTTTTGAGTTCTCATAGGATGTAGAAAATTGTACTATATAGTAGTAAAGTGGTTTTTAAATTTAAAAAAATCCCTCAGTCTTCAAGGAATTTTGCATCCTAAATATGAATATGCACAATTAAATAACTTAGTAGTGACAAATATAGTCATGCTATAAAAAATGTGTTTTTAGCCTCTGTGAAAAAAAAGAAATTGAGTATATTAAATAAATCACCTCTATTGCCAAGTTGGAGGATATAAATAAAAGTGATAGTCTGCTCCTGAGAAAGCTGAATGTAGTTGAAAAGGTTAAAAACTTAAACTTTAATGACTTTTATTTTTTTTAATGCATGTTTAACACTAACCTCTAAAAAACAAATGAACAGATAAAAAGAGAAATATATACAATCTTGATTATTAATTGTTTTCTCTGTCCCTTTCTATAAATATTTGGCTGCTATAGCTACATTTACAAAACTGAGGACATGCTGATATTTTATGAGTTCAACAATGACAACACAATAACAGACATTAAGATTTTTGATGAACATGTTTTCCTTACATTAAATATATGACTACATTATCAGCCTTCAGTGTGAACCTTAATTTGTGTAACAAATGTCATGTTATAGGACTTTAAGAGGTTTCCAACTTTTTTGTTATTATAAAAAAGATGACAACGAACAATGCACAGAAACTTAGAACACAGGGTAGAAGTTAAATAATAAGACTCAACGAGGATACGCCACCTAACAAATGCCATAAGTGGGAGAAAGAATGGAGGGCTGTGTGTTTGAAAGACATTGTGGAAGAGAAGGGTCTGGGACCAAAAGAAGGATGGTTGGGATTTGTTTTGTTTGAAAGGAGAGAGAAGGACATTTCATGAAAAATTGCCATCTAGTTCTGCCAGTTTGAGAGTGGATCATTTTATATGTATCATCTCTTACCAGAAACCTAGGATTTGTTTTAATTTCTGTTTAAGTGAGCTCATATATCAAGCAGAAAGCTCTCATCACAAGGTAGATCATAATTTTCTAACTGGTATAAGTTCTCTGGAAGCAACCAGAGTTTTTTTTTTCTCTTTTCCTACCCTTAATTTCACATATGGCATTGTTTTTTCTTAATGAGGCCAGTGAACTCTTTGAGATTAATAGGACTCTTAATTTCAAAAGTTTTTCATTTTCTTTTTCAGTGAATTTAACTTTGGCATATTTGAACCCATGTTTGCCACTGAAGGTTTGACAGTTTAAAAAATTTTCAGTGTTCAGAAATAAGTTGAGAAAAATAATATACCTTAGTGTTTATTTGGTACACATCATATATGGCTACTAAGATGCAGGTATTCTCTGAATATGACTGAGGACATTTGGTAGCACTTCATATGAACAAACAGAAAGGCTTTTCCTATGAATGGTTAAACATGAATACTATTCAACATTAAGAAGGAATAAACTCTTAAGAACACACAACTTGTATGAACCACAGTGAAATTATGCTGAAAGAAAAAAGCCAGTTTCAACAGGATACATGCTTTATGGTTCCATTTATGTAACATTCATGAAATAACATAATTATAGACTTGGAGAACAAATTAGTGGTTTCCAGGGGCAAGGGATGTGGGGAAGGGCATGGATGTGGATATAAATAAAGGGGAATTTTGATTGAATAGTTGAATATCTTGATTGTGATATGGTTACATATGTAATGGAATTGCATAGAGGTACACACACAGGCATGCAAACACACACATACATGAGTGCATGCATAACTAGTGACATCTAAATAAATGCTGTGGATTGTACCAATGTCAGTTTCTCGATACTATACCGTATTTGTGTAAGATATTACCACTGGAGAAGCTTAGGAAAGGGGTTTGGGACTGCTCTGTATAACTACCTATCAATCTATAATTACTTCAAAATAAAAAGTTTAAAAAGGAAAAACATTTCCCAGGTGGACATACCCAGCACTGAGAACAGAGACTACCTGCAGTTGTAGAGCT
The DNA here is from genome assembly GCA_963574635.1 of Cheracebus regulus. Classification (NCBI taxonomy): domain Eukaryota; kingdom Metazoa; phylum Chordata; class Mammalia; order Primates; family Pitheciidae; genus Cheracebus; species Cheracebus regulus. The sequence goes on from CAUYQU010052078.1 coordinate 7,472, forward strand.
CTGTGTAAAGGAAATGACTTGACTGCACTTATGAGCTGATCTAGGTGGGTTCAATACTCCTAAGAAGAAAAGTTTGTTTTTTTTTTTTTAAAAAAAAGAACAGTTATCTTGAACTTCTCAATGAATGGTACCATTAGAATGAGACAGCAAGTGTTTCTCTAAACTTATGGCAATTCCTGTTAATGTTTTTAAAAAGTAAGCTACAAAGTAGCCACAAAATGAATTCCTGGTTCTAACAGCAGATGGAGGTATTTTGACATATTTCTAGTAGTGAATTTTGTGCTAAGCTATTTAGAAGCCTTCATTGGAAGTCTGTTCCTTGGTAAGAGTAACAAAATAAGTAAGTCCAAGGCGAGTTAAGAAAAGAAAAATGAAAGAAAACATAGGATCAAATTCAGTTGTAGGAGAGAGGAGGACTTTGCCTTCCACCATGAGTAAGAAGTGGGTTGCACAAGCAGAAATTTCTTGGAGTAGGAAGAGTAAAAATTAAATTCCTAAATTTGAGAGTCTTTTTCCTGTTTTATTTGTAAGTACATCTAAGAAAAAGTGTGCGTATATGTATCTGTGCATGTGTGTGTGTTGGTGAGATTGGAATGCTTCTTTTTAGTAAGGAAGTCTATAGACATATACCTATGAGTATATTTATGAGACTACAAGTAGATATCTAGATATAAGCATATATAAGATGTAAAGTTTCATATTACCATACCTACACATCTTGTAAAATACTCATTATGGTTTACTGGCGTACCATAGATTTCATTTTTCCAAGATTGAACAAAAAGTATAATAAGATCTCTCTCACTGTGTCATGAAAACTCAAATAGTTTATTATTGGTCCTGAAACATCAGCACCACATGCTGTTGTAGCAATAACTGCCTGTATTAGTTATCATTGCTGTGTAACAAGGTACCATAAACATAGCAGCTTAAAACAATGGCCATTTACTGGCTCACAGTTCTGTAAGTCCAAATGAACTTTTCTGGATTCCCTACTTAGGGCTTCTTAAGGCTGAAATTAAAGTTATCTGGAGGTTCTGGTAAAGACTCAACTTCCAAATCATTCCAGAGTATGGGTCAAATTCAATTCTTTGTGGTTATAAGACAGAAGTCCTTTTTTTTTTTGCTGGCTGTCACTCCGGGCCACTGTCAGTTCCTAGAGAGTACCCATGTTCCTTGACACACAGCCCCTTCCATCTTCAGAGCTAGCAATGGTGTGTCAAATCCCCACTGTGCTTTAAATCTCTCTGACTTTTCCTTCTGTTGCTGACTGATGAAAATTCACTGTGTTTAAAGGGACTCATGTCATGAGTAGATTATGCTTACCCAGGTAATAATCTCCCTGTCTTGAGGTCAGCTGTGCCATATGACATAAATATGGGAGTGATAACTCGTATTCACAGATTCCAGGAATTAGGGCAAAACATCTTTGAGGGCCATTTGTAGAATTCTATCTACCACACTCCAAAGGTCTGGTTTAGATTATTTCTTGATTTATCTTCTAACTGAAGAGTCCCTATCATGGTGAACACTAGCACAAAAAGGAAAATATAAAAGATAGCACTTATAAGGTATTAAAAACAAACCAAAGAAAACAAATCAAAATTACTTCATCAGCAGCCTGATAGTTTAGGCCTAATAGCCACAATAATTAAATATAACATACACTGCTTTAGGGTTTGGGTGGTGATAGAAGGGAGGAAAAATTGTAAAAATTGCATGTGGTGCAATGACAATAACTGTAATAGGTCTTTCTGTTTTGTTTACCATTAGGAATTTGAGAGCACAGCAACATAACTAACGCCTATTTGTGTTGGTTTGTACTCTTAGTTGCAGGCAATAAAATTCCTGCTGCAAACTGATTTAAGCATGTAATCTGAAAAAAAAATTGCAGTAGAAATGTTGGCTTTTCCAACATTTTTCAACTGATATATTTCCAAATGTTACCATCAGACTCCATTTTTCTCCATTTCAGTTCTGCCTTCAGGATGCTTGAGGAAGGAACATGATGTCAGCAGTTTTGTCTCTTAAACTTTCTCAGATTTCAGATACATATGAACCTACGAAAAGTTTGTTCCAGCAAAAGTCTCTGAATTACAAGTCATGCACCGCATAAGGAAATTTTGGTCAGTGTCAGACTGTACAGACAACAGTGACCACATATTTTTCCTGTACCTTAGCTATGTTTGGATACACGAATACTTTCCATTGTGCTACAATTGCCTGCAGTATTCAATACAGTAACATGCTATACAGGTTAGTAGCCTAGGAGAAATAGGCTATACCGTCTAGCCCAGATGCATAGTAGGCAATACCATCTCAGGTGTGTGGAGTACAGTCTATGATGTTCCTACAATTACAAAATCACCTAGAAGCATTTCTCTGAACTTATCTCCTTCTTAAGTGATGTATGATTGTATAAACAAAGCCCTTTTTGGAAGAGTTCTTTATGATGTGCCAATTGCCTTAGGTCCGGGTCATATGCTCCAACACTGGCCTTAGGGATAGAGTCAGTTTAACTGGAATCACATGGACTGCAACTAAATGGGTACTGGTTTTCAGACAGAAACTAAGGTCAGGTTGCCAGAGGATGGTGAAAGATACTGAGCCACACAAGAAGCAATGTCCACAACTGTGTCTTTCTTCTTAAAATATATTTTTGTAGATATGTTTGATATCTATGAGTTGTATATAGATATTTCAACTCACCTGCTCACTAGTGTGAAGCAGTCATAGTGGGCTGGAAAAAAAAAAAAAACTTGAATAGCTATTAGATTAGCATTCAAACTATGCTTTAGGGAACCTCAGTGTCCTGCTACTAAAAATGAAGACATGGAAGAATTGGTCCAATTCACAGAAGGGATTATATAGATCTTCCTTATTTTTTTCACAAAAACATTTTAAAAATGACTTTGGGACTTGCCAGCGTTTGTTTATTCTAGAACTTAGTATAAGATGGTAAGGTGATGTCTGGTCTAGCACAAAATCATGTATGTGGTTATTATAAATTAATAGGTTAACATTTTGCTACATTCTGTGTGTTCCATTACATAAACAAGTTTTGAATCATTGATATAATCCTCTCTCCTCAAATTGCAGGCTCAAAGAAATTAAATAATTTGTCTGAGGCCACTCAGATAGTTAGCCAAGAATCCTAATTTTGAATCTCATTCTAATACTTCACCAACCTCCATGCTTAATATTATAATATGGTCTTTATTTTATCCTGCATTGTTGGAGAATTTTATTGTTAAAGGAAAAGACAGTGAATAAGTGGGGAAAGAAAGACCAGGATGTGGCTGGATGTGGTGGCTCACAGGTATAATCCCAGCACATTGGGAGCCCAAGGCGAGCAGATCACGAGGTCAAGAGATTGAGACTATCCGGGCTAACACAGTGAAACCCCATCTCTACTAAAAATACAAAAAATTAGCTGGGTGTGGTGCATGTGCCTATAGTCCCAGCTACTCAGGAGGCTGAGGCAGGAGAATCACTTGAACCCGGGAGGTGGAGGTTGTTGGGAGCTGAGATCACACCATGCACTCCAGCCTGGGTGACAGAGCGAGACTCCTTCTCAAAAGAAAGACCAAAATGTAGTTGCTGATGCTTCATATTGGATTTTATTAGATTACAGCCTGTGTTTGTGGGCTTCCCATAAAATAACTAACTTTACGTGGTGTTTGGTGATAAAATCTTGAAACGAGACTTCATTCTTTGGTCTAATATTTTGTATGACATATAAACATAAAGTCATTTTGATTTAGTGTTTTTACTTCTTTCATCTTTTAGACCGTGATGATTTCTCCATAAAAGTCATCTACAGGCAGTAAGATGAAATGATCAAGAAGAGACTGGAGTCAGACTATGAGGGTACAATTTCTTCCCTTGACAGAATCTCTTTTTCTCTTGTCTTTCAATTGACTTCTGCCATATGAGGTATAATTCCTCAGGTGATAGTTGTGAGGGTTAAATGAGATAATATATTAAAAATTAAGTGCCAGTATGTAAATATAAGAGTTAGGAGCACAGACTTGGGAGACAAAAATCCCTGGTTCCAAATTCTTACTAGCTGTATAACCTTGGTCTATTTACTTAATCTTTCTGTTTCCATTTTTTCCATCAGAATATTGTGAATAACAATACCAGTCTTATTGGTTGTGATGTGATTAAGTAAATCAATGTTTATAAAGTATTTGGAAGAGTACAGGCATGAAGTCAGTGTAACATAAGTTGCTTGGTAGATGACTGAGTGCTTAGAAATAGTGCTTGGGACATAGTGCTCAGCAGAACAGTTATTTGAAGTCATCCCAAGCCAAACCCTATCACTTTCTTTTATTTCCTTCGTAGGACTTAGTGCTGTCCAAAATTGTCTGGTTTACTCATTTGTTACATCTTATTGTCTGTCTTTCTTTTGAGAATATAAGCATTTAAAATTTAATGCCCTCCCTGCATGAAGACAGGCACTGTCCTAGCTCTTTCACTCCTGTACACTCAGAGCCTGGAACAGTGTACAGCACAGACACCACAAACTCAAGAAGTACTGTTGAATTAACTAATGATTAAAACTAACATTATAAGTATAAATCCCCTTAGTATAATATATAATTGCTGTACTTTAAATATAATACTAGCATGGGATAGTGCTATAAATTTCTTGAACAAAACATATTTGAGATATTTTCTCCATATGCAGATGAATACATATGATGCCTTGGTGTTCTTCACCATATCAACCCCAGAGGAGTTGCAACTTCTTGATGCTGTTGACTCAGCTTATCTGGCTCACAGCTGTTTTCTGGTATCATGTCTGACCTCTGGGACAAGACAGGGTTTAAGGCATTTTTTACTTTGTTTAGTGTTTATTTTTTCCTTCTGTAGTGTGGCTAGCTGATAAAGTCAACTATAAGATTACCTTGTATTTTAGCACCAAGATTTTTCAATTCTAGGCCCTAAAGTGTTAAACCCTTACTTATTGATGCAAATAATAGCAATTTGTTGGTGCAAACTCCTTTTGTTTCTCAGAAAATATTTGAACCTTTTATGGCTATGAGAATCATATTTGAAATTACTAGCTTTAGTGTCAACCAGTAACTGGAAGAGTTGTGGTTTCAATCTTGGGATCCAGAAGCTAAATCTACTCTTCTTTTAACTATAGCAGTGGTTTCCACACCAGCAGCATGTGCATCTCCTGGCAACTTGCTAGAAATGAGTTCTCAGGTCCCACCCAAGTAGAACGGGAGTGGGGGGCAACAATGTGTATGTATCCTCCAGATAGTGCATAGTTAAGTCTGACATCCATTCTGCAAATATTGTGTAAATACACAAGTGTATGTAATTCAGCATTGCTAGGTGGATGACTGGATGAGTTAAATGACTTTCATTTTTGGAAGACACTTAGTATTTATGACATATTCAGTTGCTTTTTTTCTCAAGACATAAGCTCTGTTGTGTCTATTTTTACAGTCCTTTATTGCAATGTTTTAAAGTTTTGGCCATTTTTGCATAACCATATTTCTGTCTTCCAGTACCCAATATTATTTTCAATGCATTTTTGAAACTCATTACTGCTATGGCTTGACCTGTCTTTATTTGATGCTTGATAATGTTCAATTTTTCTCTTTATGCATTTATTGTTAGTCTTCATGCTTTGGGCTTAGGTTTTAATAATTGTAGCCACCTCAGTAAAAATAAATGATTACATCAATTTATTGGGAATAATAGAACTAAATCACCTTTTATTTTATTAGTTTAACTACTATTTATATAACAACTATCATGAGCCAGGTACTGTTTTAAGTGCTTGTTATTAACAAGGATTTCCCAGTTATTTCTTTTAAAAGAGTAATTGTCAGCTTCTATAAATGTTTTATGGCATAATACCCATTATCTTTGTGAATATCATATCCTTCTTGAACCTTTATCATATTTTTTGTTATTCCATAGGAACTTTATCTTAATTTTTAAAGGTTATACATCTAGAATTTCTGGCTCCTTTCCCTTTGTCTCTTTAAAAATAATACTGAAATGTATTAAGTGCCTGCCATGTTATTGTCCAGGACTCCATTCTGCACTTATTACCATGTGAATTTAGGTATTGAAATTGTCCATAATTTACAAATTAGTGACTGAGAGACAGTGTAGGGAAGCTTGTTCAAGGTCAAAGAGCTAGTAAGTGGGAGAATCAGAATCTGAAACAATTGAAACTTAGAGCATGATCTCTTAAGCACAGTGCCTATTACATTTTAAAGCATTACATTTTGATAACATTGCCTATTGAATTTAAATAATTCTTTGTATATGTCCCCTTAAAATTCTTTCTGTTGCATTTTCCTTTGACTTTTTTTCATTTCAAATCTTGAACTTAAAACAAAAACCGCTAATATGTAAAGTCCAGTAGACTAACAACCGTAGCTTATAACCCTGCACACATTACCTGTCATAGAATGGTGGTTTAATGAGGGATGAATAAGTTAAAATAATAATTTTGGAAACAATTTTTATGTATTATATTTATATTGATTATTACATAACTATCCACAGCAAACACTTACTATAATATTGACTAGATACCAACACTTGAAAGTTACTTCATCAAATAATGAAATCAGAACTTATGAAAAAATTTGACTTTATGACATAGGAAAAACAATTCTTTTGTAAGTCCCAGTTTTTTTCACTTTTGCCTTCTAAACTTGCCTTGTTTTTTCTTTCTCTCTTTCTCTTCTCCCTCCCTCTTTTTTTCATCAGAAGATATTTTTGCTAAGGCACATCCAAAGAAAAGCGCGTCCAACAATAGAATTGTTCCCCTGGAGAACTGTCCTGTTGTCAGAGGATAGAATTTGAGTCAGATTCACTGTTTGGGTCTTCAACCATGCTCCATGCCAAGAGCACTATTAACCACAGAGACATATCGACACAAATGGTAGGGAGCCTGCCGAGAGGCCAGAAAGTGAAACAGGTCAAACAAAATAATTTTTGGTTACTTTCCTCTTTCAAAAATCTGTTATGAAATCTAGAATTGACCTCTAATGTATTTTATTTGTCCATTGACCCAGAGAATCAGAACTTCATCATCATAACATCCATAGCACAAATTATTTTAATCCCAGAGTCTCCTCAAGTCTTGTTCTATTTTTCAAAGATTGGGCAGCAATTACTAAACACGGAAGTATGCACAAAAAGTTGAAGTTATGCCAAGGAATCATACATTTTTTTCAGTTGGTTTAACAAATACAGTAAGCAATCAAGAAAATAAAATGAAGTATGGTGCTAAAAAGAGTGAAAAAATTCACAGATACTCTCCAGGTAGCTAAATGCTTAGTTCTGATATGTGCACTTAAATTCATTAACTGAGACAATTTTCTATTTCTGCTCTCTGCTCTTCTAAAAAACACTAAATAAGAAACTAGTGCTTGGTTGAATCACCTTTAAAATCATGATAAATTGTGAGAAATGGTTAGCTGAGGGAAGATGAAAGAATTAAAGATAGTCTTGATAAGGGAAAGAAATATTTAGAGGCAGTCCAATTCTCTTCATTAGGTAAGAGCCTGGTAATCACTAGCAAAAACAAACAAACAAATGTTAAGTTGCTAACGGGCACATCTGGCAAGGTAAATTCTGGGACATCATAGTGAGGAGAGAATTTCAGGAGTCTCTGGGAAAATCCAACTTTAGAAAGCCAGTGGGCTCTTATGCCTTTTCAGTATGCTGCCATATGTGCACAATTATAGACCTATCAAGTAATTCTACTGCAGCACTGGCTATGCTCTGAGTAGAATCCAGCTCTGGACTCAGGGTGACGAAACCTGAGGACTAATGGGAATTGGCTTAGAACTTGGGTTTTCAAACTCTGTTCCTTAGAGCCTTGGGGTTCAGGAGCCTAGAGGGGAGGCTGTGTAAGCATTTCCACTCCCTACTCCAGTGAGAGTAGCTCTGCTTTAAGTGTTTCGTTCTTGCAAAGGCTGTGTGGTAAAAAGGCTAAAAATGTAGGTGCTATAATCAGGCTGCTTCAGTTTAAATACTGGCTGATGACTTAGGAGTTATATGACCTTGGGCAAGTTACTTACCTCTCCATCTCTCAGTTTTCCTTATCTGCATAATGGTCATAATAGTAATACCTAACTCTTGTGATAGGTTAGTTTAATGCTTATTGTATAATAAGCATACCATAAATATCTATTGGAATCAAGTTCTGCTAAAAGAAAAAAAGTAAATCCCTGTAACTATTAATTTTCAGATCATTACAGTTGACCCTCTGTATCTGCAGGTTCTGCATCAGTGGATTTAACCAACCTCTCATTCAAAATGTAGTTAGGGCTACAACGGTTGCATCTATACTGAGTTTTTCTTTTCATTATGCCATAAACAATACAATATGACAACTGTTAATATAGCATTTATATTGTATTTGATATTATAAGTAATCTAGAGATGATTTAAAGTATGTGGGAAAGATGTGGGGTGTGGACGTTATATGCAAATACTGTGCCATTTTATATATAAGGCACTTGAATTTGGTATATAGAGGGAGTCCTGGAACCAATCCCCCAGGAATACCAAGGGAAAAGTGTACACTAATTTTATTTTATAATCCTGTTTTACTAAATATTCATAAAGTATGTATGTCGTGTTTGTGGATTACATTTTTGAATTTTTTTTTCAGGTTTAGACCAAGAGACAGGTAAAGAAGACACTCCCATAATGTGCTTTTAATAGTGTCTGTCACGGAGACACAGGTGGGTCAGGGCTCGGTGATGACTTTTTCAAAATGACATTAATGATGATTATCTCTAAATAATGTTCAGGAAAACTGGGACTATTCCAAAGAAATGAGAGAAATGACCAGTGATTAAATAGTGAACATAATTTTAAGAACATACACAGAATATGGTGAATAGGTTTTACCTTTCTCACTTTCAGAATAAATAAGGAGAATAAATAAGCTTTCAGTCGAAGTACATTCAACAGATGCCTGTCTCTTGCCAGCTACTCTGCTAGGTGGGGAAAGATACAAGATCAGTCTTGAAGAAATATGTAGTTTTTCAGGTGAAATATTCAGTTTCCATAGAGTAGAGCAACTTCACAATGATTACTTAAAATAGAGCAGATTGGTGCCAGAAAGTTGGGAATTGCTTTAAAAATAAAATGGGGACATGTAGAAGGGGCACAGGAGCCAATCTGAAAAAGCTGTCAGTGGCCAAAGCTGAAATGATTTGAGCAAAACAAGAAATAAAAGCCACAACTTCAGATAAATATTCATGAATTGATACTCTTATAAATGTATCCTGAATAAATAAATGAATGGGAGAGAAGGAATAACTCTTTCTTACAGGAGAATTTCAGTTATAAATGTAGAAGGAATGAAGAAAATAGAAAAATCAAAATCAGAACAGCAGAAATTAGAATAGATGTTAAATGACATGAAAATAGAAACAAAAATAAGAACATGTAAAACAGTATATAAATATATATGTAATTATATGTGTGTGTGTATGTGTGTGTGTATACACACGTATAATTTTTTCCCTCTAGTAAGTTGTTTATAATTTCTTTGGACTAAGGTTTAAGTTCTACCTCTCTACACTTAAATCAGACTTTTTGGGCCAGCTTTGTAGCGTGGGCAATTTTTGTGCCTGTAATTATCAGACATCATACAATCTTGTGCATAAATCATTGCTGCTGCAATTAGTTCATTTACCGCTTGTGCTCTGAAGACAGATGAAACTGCCCCTCCCTAAACAGCTGGGATGGAATTTCTGGAAGGGCTGTCCATCCTTTCTTTAAACAGCCAAGACCTCCCACCTCTGCCAGGTGTGTCTTCTTTTACAAGGATTAGAGGGAAAGCAGGAGCTGCTATCTTTTAAAATAGATCCACTAAATTGCAGAAGCTGATTATCTTGAATCTAAAAAGAGTAAGGTAATTGTCCTGAAGTACTTGCAAGCAGTTTGGGTTTATTTTATCCTCCCATTAGCTCTTTCAACTCCACTTTGCTAAACTAATTAAAATAAGAAAAGGAAAAGAACTGTCCCCACAACTTCAAACCAACTCTTTTCTTTCAATGGGAACAAGAAAGCTCACCTTTAATTATAGCAAAGGAATGATAAACATATCTGTCCAATCCATTTGTTATTTGTATGCCTGTTATTTGTATGGTTACCTCAATTACACCTTCAGTTTCCATTTTTGTTGACAGTGTCTCATTAGTATTTTTCCCTACAAAATTTTTTTACTGCGGCATATGTATGTGTGTATCATAATTGTATAATACAATTAGGTATCTGAGGCACGATTGTATTATATCAGTCTGAAGTGTTATTTGCTCATTTTTGTTTTTTGATTATGAGTATGGCTTCTTTCCACAGTAGTCTAACATTTAAAGGGAATTACATCGAAAACATTAGGAAATACAGTATTCCTACAAGACATGAGCTGGTGAATTAAAATTAAAATATACCATGTCACATAATATTAGTACTTAAAATGTTGATGGAAACTAATTGTTCACTTGTTATGACCTATATCCTTTTGATTTCTGAGTCATTAATCTGAAGCAATATTTCTTGGGAGTTCATTTAGATGCTGATCTATATGAACTTTGTGAGCTTCTCATTTATTTGATGGACATATAAAATGCAGATGATGAACTCAGCAAGCCAAATTTCATAGGGATTTGGCCCCACTTGTCAGGCTCCGAGCACAAAGGAGGTTGTCTTAGGGAAGTCTGTTTCATTATGGTATTATTCTCCACAGAACTGAGTTTATATGCAGAGGTATCATTGTGTCACTTGATTTAACTAAATGTATCCTACTTAGAAAAATATTATTTACAGAATTTCAAACATATTAAAATGTCTCAGTACATTTGTAGCATAAGATCACATAATTTAGTTTGTCCATAATGACTTAAAAGAAAAATATTATGGCGTTTTAGAGTTATAGGCTCTATACTATGAATGTCATTGTGTCTCTAGATTCAGTTTATTATTCTAGCACAGATTGAGGTTAAATGCTTATTTGAGAGAAAATTTCTTTTTCTTTTCATAAGAACATATTAAGAACATGATGGTTAAATTAATTTCACAATATTGCTGGCTTTCTTTATAGTAATAAAATATGATATATAGATTTAATTATGATTCTGGAAATATTATTATTATTGTATAAGACATAGAGATTTGTGATATAAAATTTTCCTTTTCCACAAAAAGTGGTAAAAAATGACATCTGTAGGACACACTTTCAGGATTTTGCTTTTCAAATTCTTGTAAGATTGGTATTTTAAATGCTTTAAAAATTGAAATTATTACAATAAATCTTTTCATAAAAGTATAATAATATCTAAAATTAGACTGCATTTATTCTTAATAAGTTACATATACAGCTCTTTGATCTCACATATTTTAATATTACCAGGTTAGGGTTTTTTTTTTTTTTTTAAAGCACAATGATATGGATTTGAGAAGTCAGTAATGAAAACAAAGTTTTACATATTTATTATTTTAAAAGAAAATACTAATTTCTAGCATGTGCCAACTCTTCTGAGGTTCAAAAATGACAACCTGTTAATTCCTACCATTCTACTATACTTCTTTTAAACCTTTCATGTAATCCTTACATGTTCATGGGTCAAAATTCTTTAATGAAGAACTATTCACGTCTCCAGTATTTGTAAAATTGCCTAAAAGATAAATGAATCTGAAAACAATTCATAAAAATTATAATTTGTTATCCTATCGCCTTTTTATAAGGTACGTATCAGTCATACCCTGAGGGTCAATGTGTATTATAATTTTGATTTACCTAAGCTTATAAGAACTCAGATAAAAATAACTGAGTATAAGTGTAGTTTCCTCTGTTTTCAAGTCTCAGAGTGGGGAATTTCTAGATTAGTGTTTTTTTTTTTCTTGCCCTGGGAAATATACAATTTTCTATGTTATGACCATTAATGTTCAGTAATAAGTTAGTCCTCAAATACCAATAAGATGATGTGAGCTTGATGGAAGTTAAATGTCCCTAAATCCTATGAATTGATCTGCAGGAGCTGTTTTCCGCATGAGTGGTGGCTTCACCCAGGCAGACATCCGCAAAGCCGTGGAGGTCAGGGTGATGGAGGAGGAGTGGGCTTGGCAGCACATATGCACTCTCTTCCTGACAGTGTCTTGCTTCGGCAAAGGGAAGTGAAGCGCGTATACCATGCTCAGTGGCATTTCCAAATGCAACTCAGCTGGGGGCCCAGGCTTATTGCATCAATGGCACATACCAGGCAAAAAAGGAAATACATAATTTTGTCAAAGTAGTAGATCACAATCTATCAATCCTTCCCTCCCCCTTCAAAATCATCACCCCCACACACTAATAGCTCTAATAGACACAGACTTTATGCATATTTCAGTCACAGCAGTATTTCTAATGCATATGTGAAAGGGCCCTTAATTTATGTCTGCCAACTGTGTGGTGCCCTTCTTTTGGGTAATGTCATCATCCTAATGGTGTTTCTATTATACTCAAAGGTAGTAAATGAGGCTTATTGCAAGAAGGTAATTGATTTTCACTGAGTGAAAATGTAAATAGCCATAAGAAATCCTATGAAAGATAAGCAGTTCAAAACTGCCAGGAAAAAAAATGATGTATATACATGACTTATTGGTCCAAGTATATAAAATGTTTCTTTTTTCAAGTTGATACCGACAATAACTATATTTCACATCATTTTATTTCAAATTGAAGTAAAAATTGAAGAATTTTGATGATTTTGCTTTTACCAGTTTAACTGTGTATATTATGAAAATTATCATCTTACATGGAGGAGGATTTCCTTTTGTCAATGTGTCTCTGTAATGGACACCATGTAAATAAAATTCCTGTTATGAGTGTGTGAAGATAACTAATTATTCTTTGGCCTTTCTATGGTAAAAAAAAAAAGTAGAACATCTGTGTCAATAATATATTTTTTAAAAATATGTAAGCCAAAATCTCATTGAAAGTTACCACAAATGTCAGCCTCATAGTCAAGAAAAAAGCAAAGCTCAAAATGTGTTGTATTATTATAAAGAAATATTAGGTAGAATTATGGGGCTTAGAGACTTGATTTGACATGATTGCAGTTGTGACCAGTATTTTCTTATCAAGTAAATATCATTCTAAAATTTATATTAGCAAGAGAAGAATCAAAACAACGTAGAATATCTATGACAAAAAAATTGTTTGCTAAAATAATGTCAATTTAAAAATATATATTAAAGAGCTTATAAACCTATATTTGTCCCCTCCACAAGTGAAATATAAGCATCCATACACTGCTATTATAACAAATATTACTTGCTTCATCATTGTTTTCTCAATCTAAAAGATACCTTTCTTTGAAGAGACACTTAACAGAGAAGTAACGTTTTAAGCAGAAAAGTCTTCTTTTTCTACCTTTTTTGTAATGGCAATTAGGAAATAGATTATGCATTTTTTTCCACTCCCTGGGAAATATACAAAATTTTCCACTCCCCATTTTGTTTATGATTGATAAAGATTTTTTATTTCGGGAATGATAAAATATGTAATGAGAATGTTTTTGATTTCTTGCCTTAGAAGGTCATTTGTTTTGAATAGAAAGTTATCATTTGGGTTGACCTTTGGGTTGGCAGATGGAGAGATTTGATAAATGTTTTTCCTGCAGAAGAGTAGGAAATGGAATAGGAAAAGAATTCAAATTTCCTCTTACTGAAGGAAATTTAGAGGTAGAAGTTCTTTTCTTTCATGTTCAACATTGTCATCGTAAAATCTTAGCATGTGTTTTACTCTTCATAACATACTTTTTTGGCTGGAGGCAGGCCATACTTAATTCAAAGAGGAAATAAACTGAAAGCATGTTGATTTACTGCACAGTGCTATGAACAAAATATACCCTTTAACATTAATTAATCCCCAGCTAAATCCTTTAGTTTGCCATAGTTTTAGATGTAGATGGACAAAACTCCCTAGTGTTACAGAGATATCATTAATCATACCCAGAACTATGTACAAAAATTCCATTTAGTAGAAAGCCCATGTTCAAAATAAGAAATTCAATTTTATGGGGAAAAGACAATCTTGTATATTTATTTCATTAGGAAAAAAACATCAAATAGGTTTATCACAGTGTGACTTTGCAGTTTATGCATTTCAAATTTGCTAGTTCATTTGAAAACCCAGGTCTTTGTTATATTTTCTCTGAATTTTTACTACCTCAGATTTATCATGCTGTGAGTAAATAATGAAAACAGGAATGGTTTAAAGGCTACTAAATAATTACTATATTCAGAGGTGAAATTGCAGTTAAAATGATGGACAGGGCATCAGTAACTCTATTTGGTGTATTTGACACGGAGTGTATAGTGAGAAGAATTATAAATGGTACTGACAAATATGTGTCTGAACATTTCAAGAAGATGCTTGTTCTATTACTGATAATTTTAAAACCTTTTACACAAGGTAAAATTGGACCACTAGAAAAAGTATTTGGATAATATACAAGAGGGTCTGTATTATTGAAAAACAACCTTATAGTTTTATGCATTTGTATTAATGTTTATGTTAGTTTTATTTTGAGATGCTTTTAGGAATTAAAAGTTAACAACTTTTATCTGTTATAGAAAAAATAGTTTTATTATATTATATATTATTTACAGCATCCAAAATCAGATATTTTGTTTTACAGACTATATATCATCGCATTATTGATTTTTATACTAATTCTTTGCTTTAGATTATAAGGAAAGGCATATCTCACAGATGCGCCTTTCTAAATCTTGAATGTAATCATAGGCACAATTTTCTTTAAGATTGAGATGAGACTATCATTGCAATATGTAACTGTGATTTAGTCACAGACCCTGAAAACTTTAATTCAGGTGCATTGTGGGCATGTAAAATTTGAGTTCAAATGCTTTTAAGAAGTCATGCCATTTTGTCATTTGACACTAATTTTCAACCCAGCATGCTTTAGCAATAACTGAAATTAGTTCCAAGTGAATTACAGCTAAGCTATTTTCTACCATCTACAAGAAGTTTTTCTATGCCAACTGAGTCAAAAGAGGTTTTTGAAAAATTTTTTAGCATGTATTATAGTGTGGATATCATCAATGTAAATAATCAAATATCCTGATTGTACACACGATTGAGATGTCATTAAGTTGCTTTTTTGGCTAATATTATTCAACCTCATTTATATTCTTATCAATCAGAAAAAAATATTACTTACAATTTTCTGCTTTATTTCCAAGTCATCAACAAGTGTTATTTCTGTGTGGTTGATGCTATACATCCTGACCCATTGGAAAATGAGCTAAAATCATTTCCTGCATGAAAAGAGTTACCATTAAATATGTCAACTATCTGCCGAATTAGAAAAAGTGTTCTTTGGGGATCTGTATCAGACCTCATCCTTTGTACCCTTAACACACAGTGGAGGCTCAAATTTTTATGAGAGTTGGAGATAGAGAATTTAGGCAACATGAATATGAAGAGATATCATTTGACCATAAGGAAACAGAAGTTTCTAGTCCTTAAATAAAATTGAACCTTAAACACATGAAGGATAGCTTTTATGAACTAATTTGAATATTTTGAATCTTCATTTTTCTTAGTCTGTAAAACAGAAAGGACTCATGGTGGATAGAGATTTGATGTGACTTCCATATTTCATAAATGATGCAAATGATGTTGGTTTGGTTAGTATTTATGTAATAGGAACTATGATGATGGAAAATTTAGGATGTATGCAATCAAGTTGAAGGTGCTGAATTCAACATGTAGGGAGGCAAACAATAGTTAAATATATAGTACTGCATTGCTGTAGAAAAAAATTCAAGGGCAGCTTCCTAGATAGGGTTGCTGTGCTTTAAGGACTGAACATAGTAACAAATTATAGCAAATGAATTAAGAAACTTTCTAAAATATAACCTTTTCTTAAGTAATACTTTTTCTATCAAAAAGGCTAGAGTCTCATAATTGTGTGAAAAGTTCAACATTTATATATGAAGATAGTCTTCCTTTAACACTTAAAATCTTCCACTGTGATAATTTATGTGCTCTAAAACTATACCAATAAAGTAGTTGAAGTAAATAAATAAGTAATAAAAAGCACATCAAAGTAGTTATGACGAGACAGCCAGATGGCAGAGAATTGCAGCACTTGCTGTAATTTTATCAAAATTACTATTGTCATGGCATGTTAGTTTTCATAAGAATTTGTGCAGTCACTGATCTCATAACAGACAAATTAATTTCAGGTTCTCTCATGTGTAGTCACATAACAGCTATACTTGAGCACGCACAAAAGAAAATTAAATAATCATAGTCACATAAACTTGAAAAGCAGCACAATATTGTAAGTTTACTATTCCATAACGTCTTGGGATCAGCGATCATTTCTGATATGTTAGACTCAAATTGATCCACAGTGGAACAGCCATTATGTAGTTTCTGTTATGTTTAGTCTTCATTATATAAAGGTACTGTGTCATGTATTCTATTAATGAATAATTGTTATTAAGGCAGTAATGTAAGTCCTGTATTTATGGCCTTTCTTCAAGTTTCATTCTTTTATCTCCTTTTTTTTTTGTGTGTGTGTGTCTAACAGAGCTCTTTGTGCTTCCTTTTAAAGATAAATACAGCTATGAATTCCCAATGATTAATGAGTTTAAATGATATTTGAATTAAGAATGTTTATTACAGGTTTCAAATGTTCTCTTTCCTTTCTTTGTCAATAATTGTGGAAAGAAAACCTGGTACTTTGTGCATTTTAGATATCGCTACTGTTCATATCCCGCCAACAAGCTTCAATTCTAAAGGCGTCTTCCTGAAGTCATTGGTTTTTATAGTCTCATTCGATAGCCCAGTTCTTTCTACCATGCTGCACCCCACCATGTGTCAGATGGACTGTATTATTATTACACACTAGACCTCAGTTTCCTCATCTGTGAGATGAATGCCTACCTGCCATATTTATTGTGAAGATATGGGAGATTATGATGAGAATTAGTACTCATTAAAGTAACTTTTCATTTTTATGACCTTAAAATTGAATAGACAAACATTTTTACTACCTATTCCAATCTCAAGTAACCTATTCAAGCAAGCGTAAAATATGTCACCTGACAAAATGATAGCAATCATAAAGATCTTAGAAAAAGTCACATTAACATTTTCTTTTTTCTTCTGTTTACCAAAAAATTTAATATTTGATGTTATACTTTTGCCCCTAAATAGGAAGAGTTGCTTAGTTTGTTGAATTTTACTCCTCTGTGCTCAAGGGCTTTGTGATTTTAAAGGTATACATAGCTGTTATTTCATAATAGTGTTTTTATATTCATAGTAATTGATATTTTAAGAATTTCAAATGTGTAGACTTACATTCTGGAAATATATAAACTATAGATATTATTTTCATATAGAAAAAATTACTTATTTTAGAATGTTTGTGGCTTTTTTGAGTTAGCACTTGTTGTACTGTCTTTTTCTCTGCAGATGAGATGGGAGCATTAATATATCTCTCCCTTTTGGAAAAGGTTATAATAGAAGTGCCCATGGAAGTAAACTCTGTACGTGTTTTGTGATAGTCTTAAATGCTACTCTTCTCTTTAAGATACCAATCATGTTAATTCTCAAATACTTTAGTTGAAATTACTATAGATAACATACTTCATACTCAGAATTATGAAGTGTTAAATATGGCAAAATGCATCTGAGTTCTATTACTAATTTATAGCTTTAAAAATTAAATAAGATACTAGAAGTTTATCACAGAAATTAATGGAAATGCAGACAAAGCTATTCATTACAGCATTATTAAGGGTGATAATGATTTGGAAACAAGGCATCTGACCATGGGGGCATTGCTAAATAAACCATATTGCATCTATTCAATGAAATGTTATGAAACATTAAATAACATTTCCAAATAGTTTTTAATAGCTTAGGAACTTGCTTATGCTATAATTTTAATTGATAATATAAAATGTATATATGCCATCTATGTTTTTAAAAGTCTAGAAATCATCAGTTGGGAAGGACAGAATGAACCTTGCCATACTGTTGAAGTGGCTGTCTCTGTATGCTGGGACTGTGGAGATAATTGCTTCTTTACATTTTTCTATATTTTCCTAGTATTTTACAATGAATATGTAATGTTTTGTAATACAGAAAAAAGAATAAATGGGAAAAACACACATAAGAATTTACAACATCACATATAATTTCCATTCTATATAATTCTTTTAAACAAATAGCATGTAGTACTTTCTTTATCATGATACATGTACATGTTCCTTAAGATTGTGTGAGTTTGGAAACTATATCTTTGTTCCTAACATGAGACCTGTAGATAAGAGCTATTCAGTACATCTTTACTGAATGAATGAATGATATTCCACAGACATACATATTTTTACCTATTTGTCATTCATGTGCTTACTACTTCTGCTTTTTCTACTTACCATTGCCACATAATGCCTTTAAATAAACTTGATAATGATAATTTAAATGTTATAATATTTTATGAGATTAAAAAGCACATTCAATCGTTATCCTAGAGATGCATATTTAGGTCATTTCCTATTCTTGCTTTTATGGACAAAATTTCAGTGAATGGTTTTTTTTTTTTTTAATTGTACTTTAGGTTCTGGGGTACATGTGCAGATCATGCAGAATTGTTGCATAGGTACACACATGGCAATGTGGTTTGCTCCCTCCATCCCCACTTTACCTACATCTGGCATTTCCCCCCATGTTATCCCTCCCTGAACTCCCCA
>CAUYQU010052080.1:0-28594 GCA_963574635.1 Cheracebus regulus
GCCCAATCACCGTCCTCTACGTAAAGTGGGCTGAGTGGTGCTCTTCCATCGGGGTGGCAACTACCGGCAGTCCTCTCCAATTGTGTAATCAGGCGGGCCGGCGCCATCTTAATGGCGCAGCTAAATTTTGCTCCCACACTCTGGTAGCTGCATGTTGTTACATTCTAACACCTTTGATTTATATTTATCTCCTGACTTCATCCAAACATGACTATTCCAGATATGACTGCTGACCCTTGACCCCTGGAACTTTTTCACTCCCCCGCTGATAGATGAAACATGATTTGACAGAGAGGGTAGGCTGTCTTGGGTGAACCGTGGTCCTGTCACATACAAGCTGAATCATGCTGGGGAGGTTAATCCGCCATTCTGAGCTTCAATTTCAATCTGTAAAATTGGGATAATCATAGTGCCCTCCACCCTGGCATGGATTATTGTGAGGATTAAATAAGTGACTAGTATGTGAGAAGTACTCAGAGCCTCACCTGACATGTGTGAGTGCCTCCAGACTTGGTTACCATGAACTATAATTCTTAATAAAAATCCCATGTGAGCACGGAAGGAGTACCAGGCCTGGCCCCTGCCCCTAGGTGGAGAGAAGAGACTCATCTATGGGGCCTAACTCAGCTAATACCTGCTGGTTCTGAAAATGACATGAAACAACAAGTGTAAGACAAAATAATGCTGGATGTGATGGTACTGGATAAAAATGAGCTATTTGACAAGGACTTACACTTCATCAATTTCTGACACAGAAATATTAACAGTATGGAGAACTACCACTAAGTTAGGACTTAATGATGTGATTTAAGTCGTTTATGCCTCCCAGACCCTGTTAAGTAACTACTAATATCCTGTCTGTCAGATGGGTAAACTGAGGCCTGAAAGGCAAGGTAACTAGCAAGCAGTTGCACCAGGATTTCAACCCAGGTTCATCTAGCTCCAGAAACCACTCTGTTCACGCCTGAGTTCTTTCTCACAAACGGTTATATCGTAAGACAGTCTCCTGTCTTTCCATGTGACGTGAAGACCCCTCCTCTCACAGATGATCTCAGCAAAGTTGTGAACATCCTCCATGCCCACAGACTGCTTGGTTGTCTGAGAGGCTCCAGGCCGCAAACAATATCTGTTTTTGCCTTACTGCGAGTATTTCCATTTGCCTTGGATGGAAAAACAAGCCTTTCTGTTGTTGTGAATATTTCAAAGGGACCCGCCGGGCCACAAGATATCCGCTGGAAAGCCGAACCAGGAACCATGCGTTGTTTCAGATGCATTGATTTTTATCAGCTTTTGACCTCATTTATTTATGAAAAATATCTGGCTCCCAAATACGGTGCTTTGAAGGCACAAATGATAAGTGACCAAATGTGTCCAAAAAGTGACAAGCCTCTTGTCTTCCCATACCCTGGCCTGCAGTAAAGTGAGCTTTCTCCTGGAACATGACCTTGTATCCAGGAATCAGTGAAATCAGAGCCTGGCACATCCTCACTGAATCAATCCAAATGGGGCTAGGGGCTGTGGAGCCACACTGATGCTTGTGTTGCCTTCAGGTGCCAAAGAGGAAGGAGCACCATGGTTACTATCAGGAGAGTTCCACGATGTAGATGGAAGTGGGTGGAGAGCCCAGCCTCAGTCCCTTAGAACCATGGGTTTGTTTTTTGTATGGGGAACATCCTTGGTGAGGAAGTGGTCAGGCCTCCGTGACACTGGGGAGGGGTGGCCATCTGAACTTACAAGAAGAGCCATCAGGGTTCCACGGAAAGGGAGGGGGATGCCCTGCATTCCAGAGCCACCTGCAAGAGCCACCCTGAAAGCCTCGGCTGTCTCCTGCATACAGTGAAGGATGGAGACAGCAGCTACTTCCTAACTTTATTGGCAGCTGAGATCTTAGATGTGGAAAATATCACTAGTGCCAACACGCATGTACTCTTCCATGAATTCCCAGACAAATCAATGTCTGGAATATTGCTGGGCAGCACACCTGTCCCCCACCCCATCCCCTTTCTGAAAACATCCCAAAATATCTGAACCCACAGGACAAGTACCCTGACCTCAAAACTAGCTTGGGAGATGTATTAATGAGAACACAGCACTAGTTTCAAAGCAAAATCCACAGAAGAAAAGATGAACAAATTCAGTTGTGTCATTGAAATACTGTATGTTAAAACACGAAATGGGATTCCTACTTAACACTGTACACAAAAATGAATACCAGATTTATCCAGAAGTTGAATGTGAATGGCAAGACCTAAAACTTCGAAGAAAATATTTGTGTGTTTAGAAGCACATAAATACAAATAGAGATATTCTCTCTCCTCCCTCCTTGTACTTATGGCTTTGAATGTTGGGAAGTAATGTGACGTCTTGAGCAGCAGCAGCAGCTACCATGTGACCATGAGGACAGTCCTGAGCATGACTTGATAACTGTCTTATCTCTACCACAAAAAGCTATGGTTGGAGCAACAGTTTTGGTTCCTCTACTATTAAGGTTTATGGCAACACATAAGATCACTGTGGAGCAAATGGTTTGTAGCCCATGCAAAACATGGTCCCAAATGAAACACAGAAGGACTTCATATTTCTCCTAGTTTATTTCTGAACTGTACAGCGCACTCTGAAGAGCACAGGGGTGAAAAAGAAAGGGGTGGGGACCTGGACTTGTGGTAGCTACAGCTCACAGTTTCCTGCAGGGCTTGGGAGGAGACTCTTGGAGGTTGAACTGGAAAAAAGAAATCTACCCAAGAAAAATGTGAAGGAAAGGATGCCAGACTGCAGGTGCTTGGGCAAGATCTCATGTGCATGGAAAAGGTTCTGCTTCCCAGGTGAACAAAACCTCTCAAGTCAGCCTGGTCTAGGGGCCATGACATCTACTGTGCATAACATTTCAGAATGCTCCTAAGAATGTCTATTCCAGAGAGGTCAAGACAAACCTGTGTTGGAGTCTCTCTATACTCAGTTCACTAAATTTATCAAATCTTTTTAAGCCGGGATGCTACTTGGTATCCAGAGAATCAGCAATGCTCCTTAAAATAAGGAGAAATAAATAGTTTCCTAAATAAAGCATCTATTCACACCATTGCTTGGTTCCCTGGGCATACACCTTCAGTGACCTACACCATTCCTCCTGAGTGCGCACCCTGTGGCAATCACCACTGGTTGCAACACAGCCTCTTTCTTTTCTATTCCTTACTTGTAGCCAAATGCACCCTGACTGATCCACACCATTCCGCCTGGGTGTGCACCCTGAGCGATCCACACCATTCCGCTTGGTGTACACTCTGAGCGATCCACACCGTTCCCCCTGGGTGTGCACCCTGAGCGATCCACAGCATTCCGCCTAGGCGTACACTCTGAGCGATTCACACTGTTCCCCTGGGTGCACACCCCGAGTGATCCACACCGTTCCACCTAGGTGTACACTCTGAGCGATCCACACCATTCCGCCTAGGTACATACCCTGAGCGATCCACACTGTTCCGCCTAGGTGTACACTCTGAGCGATCCACACCGTTCCCCTGGGTGCACACCCTGAGTGATCCACACCGTTCCTCCTGGGTGCACACCCTGAGTGATCCACACAGTTCCCCTGGGTGCACACCCTGAGCGATCCACACCGTTCCCCTGGGTGCACACCCTGAGCGATCCACACCGTTCCGCCTAGGTGTACACTCTGAGCGATCCACACCATTCCCCCTGGGTGTGCACCCTGAGCGATCCACACCGTTCCGCCTGGGTGCCCACCCTGAGCGATCCACACCATTCCCCTGGGTGCGCACCCTGAGCGATCCACACTGTTCCCCCTGGGTGAGTACCCTGAGCGATCCACACCGTTCCCCCTGGGTGTGCACCCTGAGCGGTCCACACCGTTCTGCCTGGGTGTGTGTCTACGTGCTGCGGCCACTTCACTTTGCAGCACTGCTGGTTCCGGAATGCTGACTCCACATCAGACCTTTGCAGGAGCTTTACAACCCCAGCCTATACCTGTAAATGTTAAGGCATTGTGGTCCCCACCATGCAGAGGGGAACCAAGGCTGGGAGCCACCAATTTCTTACCCATGGTCATACACTAGTGAGAGCTGGAGCTGGGACTTGAGTCCACGTCATGTCTATTCCAGAGTCTGTGCTGTGATCACCATGAAGGCGAGCGGTCATGGGGTTATGCCCACTCTTTTTCTTCTCAGAGAAAAGTTTTCCATGTGTGTTTCCTCCCCACCCGTGGTCCCATTTGGACGGACTGTTGAAGATGCCCCGAAGGCAGGCACACACTGCCCGCCTACCTCGAGCACCTCTTAGAATCACATGGGGAAAGTTCCTTAGGCCAACTTTGTCCCACAGAGGGTGACGGACACACTAACACCTAAAATTCAAGCATCTGATATGGCCAAGTGCCCAGATACATTCGTCCACTGCATCATTTCTTCATCAAGTATCCACAGGACCTCGCTGTGTGATGTGCGCTGGGATTCCCTAAGAGCACCGCACCTCTCTCCCTGTCTTCTACTGCACGCGGCGAGGGTGACGTCCTCGGGGGCATTCCGTACGGTTCTTGCTCTGCAGACAGCATAGCTTACGCCAGCTATCCCAGAGAATTGTATATGTTCATCCACACAAGTATCTGTACACAGGTGCTCATAGCAGAGTGATTCATAATGGCCAAAAATACAAAAAACCCAAATGCCCATCAAGTGGTCAATGGCTATGCAAAATGCCATCTATCCACACAACAGAGTATTATTCCACCACGGGAAGGAATGAAGCTCTGGCACAAGCTACAACAAGGATGAACCTTGAAAACAGGACGCGAGGTGAGAGGGCCCCGAGGTATTAAATGGATCCATTTATAGAAAATGTCCAAAACAGGCAAACCCACGGAGACATGATGCAGATTAGATGTTTCCAGCACTGGGGGAAAGGGAGAAGTTGTGGGGTGCTGATTGCTCAGAGGTGCTGGGTTTCTTTCCAGAGCGATGACAATGTTCTAAAATTGACTAAAATGATTCTGAATGTGGTGATGGCTGCACCACTCTGTGAACACGCCAAAACCCATTGAATTGTATACTTTAAGTGGTCGAATTGTGTGAGCTTTGAGTGACATCTCAATAAAGCTGGTGAGAAGTTGGGGGTTGGGAGCTCCCTGAAACAAAATCCTTTGTTCAGTGTCACTTCCTGAGGAGTCTGTTGTCGGCAGCCTGCCCTGAACTTATGAGACCCTTGATCCTGTGTGTGTGTGTGTGTGTGTGTGTGTGGTTGTGGGAGGGGGAGCTGTGTTTTGTGCAGGAACCTTGCCTGGGATCTGGTGTTCGGAGACGTACCCCCTGGGGGGCCCTGGGGCTGAGAAGGGGCTAAGTATGCCTCATCTCTCAAAGATGTTTTCATCTTGAAAATGGCACTGGCGGTGCGTGGATTAGATCGAGCATGCGCTTCTATCACAGGACTGCTGAGTTTGCATCTCACTCGCTGGGTGCCCGTCCAAAGGGCAGGAGGAGGCTCAGTGTGGACACTGCCCCTCCGCCCCAATCTTTGTGGCTGCTCCAAGGAGCAAATCTCTGTCCTTTCCTGTCTTTGCTCACAGGCACCCACATAAACCACCAGCTTCCTCATTCCCCTGACTTTGAGCAGCTTCCGATAGCCTTGTGACCCAGAACAAATCAGCCGGTGATGGCCACAGAACTCCCGAGTCCTTGCAGTGTAACTGATACTCCTCCGTGGCCTGGAATGCTGACCTGGTGAACTCTCCCTGACTTCCCATTGCAGGCGCTGAGGGCACTGGAGCTGGAAGAGGCTGCCTTTCTTGTTCTCCTCCTTCTGAGAGAACTCGTCCGACCGTGTGGCTGGCAGCCACCCCGGGCCAGGGCAGAAGGTTCAGAGGCTTGTGTGGATCGTGTGGATCACTGTGGCCATGGGCAGCAGCCTTGCCTTGTGCTTCAGAGCTGTGGTCTCTAGTGCACGTTCAGGGGTTGATGCGGGGATTCATGAGCTAATCCCCGGGAAATGGCCCCACTCTCTGCCTGCCCCTTAAACCCTTTTCAGTAACTGGCTTGAATCCCTGCATCTCCTATTGCTGTATATCTTTGTGTCTATTTTTAAAATCATGAAAGATACCAAAGATCTGGAAAATAAAGATAGATAACAGCATATCCCCCATCCAGATGTTTAAGATAGTTTTCGAAGTAGACATTTTTATTAAAGTATAACATGTAGTCTGAAGAGTGCATAAATCCTAAGGGCGCGGGCTGAAGAATTTTCAGCGTGATCACACCCGTGTCACCAGCACTCAGAGAAGCAGAATATAAGGCTGGGCACAACGGCTCACACCTGCAACCCCAGCACTTCGGGAGTCTGAGGCAGGAGCACGGCTTGAGTCCAGGAATTTGAGATCAGCCTGGAAACACAGTGAGAACCCCGTTTCTCCAAAAAATAAATTAGCTGGGTGTGGTGGCGTGTGCCTATATTCCTGGATACTTGGGAGGCTGAGGGAGGAGGATTGCTGGAGCCCAAGAGGTTGAGGCTGCAGTGAGCCATGAGCACACCACTGGACTCCAGCCTGGGCAACAGAGCGAGACCCTGTCTCAGAACAAAAAAGAATGTGACCACTGAACCCCAGAAGCCCCTTAGGCCCCTTTAGTCCCTACCACCCAAGGCCGACCATTACCCTGATCTCTAAGAGATTGGTGGTGTCTGCGGTTGAACTTGATGAAACTCAATGGTAATGGAATCCAGCAGCAGGAACCCCTCATCGCCCTATTTGAGAGCCATCCTCAGCTGCGTGGAGCTGTGGGCTTTGCTTGTTCTCATGGCTCTACTGTGTTCCACTGTGAGAAGAGACCACACTTGCTGAGCTGATCTCAGTGTTGGAGGCATAAGGCTGGATTTTAACTGTTCTGAATAATAGTGCCGCTGGGAACCTTCCTGTAGATGTCGTCTGAGGGACGCTTTCACCCGGGGGTGAGCACACAGCTAGCGTGGAGTTGCTGGGTGACAGGGTGTGCGTGTGCTTTGCCGTGTAAGGCACCACTGAACACTTTTCCAAGGTGATGGCACCACGTGACCCCCACCACAGCATCTGGGAGCTCCTGCTGCGCCACCCACTTCTCAGTGCCGGGTGCCCGCTGCTCGCTCTCTCCAGCCTGGAGGATGTGAAGAGGGTTGCAGTGTGGCTTTAGTTTGCATTTCCCGATGGCTGATAGTGATGGTCAGTTTCTCATGTTTCTTGGCATCTCGCTATGCCAGCTCTCAGAATTAACCCATGTTCCATTTTGCCTATTTATACAGCCAGAGGCTCCCACTGTATCCCATTTCCCTCCTTCCCTTCTTGCCCGTCTTTCCAGCCCTAAAGGGAACCTCTGTTCAGAAGCTGGGGTGTTTCCTTCTGTCCATATTTTTATGCTCTTACTTCACATGCAGGTAGCCACCAAAACCAGTATGTATTCTTGCTGCAAGTGATATGCCTGTGAAAACCTTGACTTGATTTTCCTTCCAAGTATTGCCACTTCTCTGGGGCTCCTGACTTCTTCTGCGGGGGGATTTCCACCAACTCACACGGCCACCCCATGCTTTCTCACACTCACATCCTACACACACCTCACACTCACACCTCACACTCACACATCTCATACCTCCCCTCACACCTTGTACTCAGTCACACTTCAGGCACATGTCACACTTCACCTCACACTTCACATTCACACATCTCACACTCATACCTCACCTCACAGTCACACCTCACACACATCTCTCACACCACCTCACACATCTCACACCTCACACTCAGACATCTCACTCACACGCACCTCATGCTTATACTTCACATTCACACATCTTGCACACCACACCTCACACTAACACCACACCTCACACATCTCACACTGAAACCTCACACACACCTCACACTCATACCTCACACCTTTTACTCAGTCACACCTCACTCACATCTCACATTTCACCTCAGACTTCACACTCACACATCTCACATTCACACCTCACATTCACATCTTATACCACCCCTCACACCTTGTACTCAATCACACCTCAGGCACATGTCACACTTCACCTCACACTTCACATTCACACATCCCACACTCATACCTCACCTCACACTGTCACACTTCACACACATCTCTCACACCACACCTCAGACATCTCACACCTCACACTCAGACATCTCACACACACCTCAAACTTATACTTCACACTCACACATCTCACACAGCACACATCTCACATCCCATGCTAACACCACACCTCACAATTGCTCATCTCATACCCACCACCTCACACTCACACTTCACACTCCAGACCTTACACTCACACACCTCACATTCATACTTCACTCACACCTCACCTCACACCCTACACTCACATATCACAATTATACACAACACACCTCACACTCCAACTCACACCATACCTCACACTGACTCACCTTATACTCACATCTCACACACCATACCTCACACTGACACCACATATCACACTCAAACCACACCTCACACTGCACCTCCCACTCACACCACACCTCCCACATCACACTTCACTCTCACCCTTTACCCTTACATCCACCTTGCACCTCACACACCTCGCCTCACTTTCACACCTCAAACACACCACACCACACCTCACTCCTCAAACACACCACACCACACCTCACTCTCACACCACACCTCACTCTCACACATCACACTTTACTGTCACACTTCACCCTTACATCCACCTCGCAACTCACATGCCTCATCTCTCACACCACACCAAATGCATCACACCACACCTCACACTTCACTCTCACCCTTTTCCCTTACATCCACCACACACCTCATACACCTAACCTCACTCTCACATCTCACACTCACGCCACACTTAATAATCATGCACCTCATTCTTACGCCACACTTCACATTCACACACCTCACTCTCACACCACACCTCACAATCACGCACCTCACACTGACACCACACTTCACATTCACACACCTCACTCACACCACACCTCACAATCACGCACCTCACAGTCACACCACACTTCACATTCACACACCTCACTCTCACACCACACCTCACAATCACACACCTCATACTCACACCACACTTCACATTCACACACCTCACTCACACCACACCTCACAATCACGCACCTCATACACACTTCACATTCACACACCTCACTCTCACACCACACCTCATAATCACACCTCACACACACCTCACAATCACACACCTCACACTCACACACTTCACATTCACACACCTCACTCTTTCACACCACACTCACACACCTCACTCTCACACCACACCTCACACCTCCACACCTGGTTGCATGTGCCCCAGGCCCATGTCAGCCCAAGTGCTTCTTTTCATTTCTCAAAGGGAAAGGGAGGAGGAGGAGAGCTGATGGGAAATAATTCTCCCGATATTACCCTGTACCCTCAGGTACCAAACAGAAGAGGCGCCATTGGCTTCATTTCAGAGGTGCGCCAAATGTGCTCAGAGAGGTTAGGTGAGGTCAGGACCCACAGCGGGCAAGGAGCAGGAGTGTTCCAGCCCAGCCCTGGCCCTGAGCCCACGTGCTGGTCCCAGGAAGGGTCATCTCCAGCGAGCTGCACGCCACCCCCCTACCCAGCCTGAAGCTGCATGCAGATCAGGATCAGCGGGCACCAGGGACAGCCACCGAGCCGGCCTCCTGTGGCCAACACACAGGGCCGGGCTCACAGGTGAGGTCTTCTCAGTCTCTCAGATACACTCGGTTCCTGCTCTGGGCCTGAGAAAATGTGCTGCTGAACCCATCGGCAGAGCCGGTGCGGAGCTCACATTCCTCACTGCTTTTGGCTGCTTGTCAGCCCTGGTCTTCACACGAGTTTATCTTTATGTAACACAGGCTTTCTAGACACTTCAGCATTGCCATGAAATCAAGATAATTTCTGGCAATTAAAGACCTGACTCACCCATTGTCCCTGCGCATTGCCATTCTAGGAAATTCCCCCACGTGGGGTTCCCGGCGACCCGCCCGCCATGTGTCAGGCCACCTCGCCCCCAGAAAGCAGCTTTTTCCAGGTTTGATTGGAGCAGGCTGCTTCTCCCGCCCCCCCTCCCCCCCCGGGCCCCCGGGCCTTTCCTGGAAGGAGCCCCTTTCCCCGCGCTTCCTGGGTTCACCTGAATTCCTGACCATCGTTTATTTCTCCGACTTTGTTGTTTTTGGATAAATGTAAATGAAGTCTGTCTTGGGCTCTCTAAGATAAATGAAAGGGATGCTAGGGTCAGAAGCTTCAATGTTGGCTCTGATGGAGAAAGATTAATCTAAGACTGCACGGTGCTTTTAAACCTCATACTGCCTTAGTGTGAGACAAGGAGGAGGAGAAAAGAGGATGAGGAGGAAAAAATGAAGGAAGAGGAAGAGAAGAGGAGGAAGGGGAGGAGGAGGAGAAAGAGGAGGAGGGGGAGTACTCATATCTGCCCCCATCACACCTGCATTTTAGACAGAATGATGGAGGAAAGGAGGGTTGCAGGCATATGTCTACCCTTTAAGGCCACAGGCTGCAAGTTGGGCATCACCTTTGTTCACATCCCAGAACCCAGACGTGGAGTCACACTTACCTGGGACTTTAGGTCTTCACTAAGAATGAAGGGCGGGGCCGGGTGTGGTGGCTCACCCTGTAATCCCAGCACTTTGAGAGGCCAAGGTGGGTGGATCAAGAGGTCAGGAGATCGAGACCATCCTGGCTAACATGGTGAAACCCCCTACTGAAAATACAAAAATTTAGCTGGAAGTGGTGGCGCACACCTGTAGTCCCAGATGCTTGGGAGGCTGAGGCAGGAGAGTTGCTTGAACCCAGCAGGTGGAGGTTGCAGTGAGCCAAGATCACGCCACTGCACTCCAGCCTAGGTGATACAGTGAACTCCGTCCCCTGCCCCAACAAAATAAAAGAATGAAGGGCAGGGTGGTGAATCTCGGGGAAGGGCAGTCGTGCACCTGGTTATAATTAAAATGATCACTTAAGAGACAGAATGGCTGTAGAGAGAACTAGCAATTTCATGATACTCATCAGGTTGCTTCTAGTCTGGGGACGAGTGTTCTGTAAAAACCCATGAGTGTATATAGGGTTGTCCCTTCCATGTGCAGCCAACACTGTGTCTCCTCTTCCTGGCCAGAATTCATGGCAAGTTGTCTCCCCTCCACCCAGCCCAGAGCCCAGGGTGGGAGTGCAGGCAGTCTGGGAGGGGATCTCAGGAAGCGCAGGGGTGAGGTGAAGGGACCCAGGGAAGGGAGGAAGCCAGTCCAGGGTATACTGTTGATTGGCTGGCCATGGTGGGCAACCGGGGCTCCACCCTCCGGGGAGCTCTGGGAGACTGTGGGGGCCCTCACAGTTTGCAGCCACGCAGGGTTACATCTCAGTGCTTCACTGCCCCTGGCCCGGGGCTGCACCCGACCACAGTGGCTCTGGGCGTTTCTGGCCTGCCCGTCTGTGAGGGGTCTTGTTATAAGGACACCAGCCATAGCAGGCGAGTGGCCAGTCCTACTCCAGCGACTTCAGCACAACGAATCACATCTCCTAGGGCCCTATTTCCAAATAAGGTCACATTCAGAGGGACTGGCAGTGAGGATGGCAACGTGAGAATTTCTAGGGAACACAATGGATTCATAACAGAGTGGGAGAAGGGGCAGAGAGGGCACCGACGAGCTTCATGGCAAGTGCTGGCCGTCTGGGCGAGCACTCAGCGCCGAGATCCCTCGGGAGGAGCTCTGCTCCGTGGCGGACTTCCTTCCGTTCTTTGTGTGTCTCACTCCTGCTCCTGGGGCTGGACGCGTTGAGGGTGGTGAGGCACCGTCACCTTCTTGGCCTGGAGATCCCTGTCCAGCTCTGCAGAGGTGGCCCTGGAAGCTCATCTGAAGCTGACAGAAGGGAGGAGTGAGTGGAGTGCCCACCACCCCGGCCAGGGGAGCCAGACCCTGGTGGCTTCGTGGCAGCTGCCGTACTCCTTGCCAGCCTCAGGGCGGTGGGGCCATGGAGGAAGAATGCACATGCCTGGACTCCCACTTGGAATCTGAACACAGTCCAGGGATTTGGCATTTGAGTCCCTAGAGCTTGCTGCTAGCCATTTTCCTCCCTCTGAGAATAATCCATTTCTAACTTCTTAGCTGTCTAGACTTGTTATCTGGCCCCCTAATTCCTGAGAGCCCAGAGCGGGCAGCAGCGGGACCGTCGAGATAGCAAGGGGGTGAGGTCATTGGCGCGGGTCCCAAGGCAGGAAGTCCATTCCAGTGGACGATGGATGAGTGTGGAGCTGGTGCCCGTGCGGGGCCAGATAAGGTGTCTAGACCCAGCGGGCCATTTCCTCCTCTTCCCCGGTGTCCTATCGGCATCCTCCTGCCTTCCTGCTGCTCTTCCGAGCCTCTCTGGAGAAGCCTCTCTGGAAGTTTCACTTCATTTTCGGTGTAAGGGGCGGTGGGTTTCTCTTGGCCTCAGCTGGGTGTGGGTGCGTTTTCTAAGTCACAGTGATGGTGGGGCCTGGAGGCCTTTCTGGAGAGGCCATGCTGGCCTCTGTCACTTTGTCCTTTCAGAGAGTTCAATGGGTTAGGGGAAAAATGACATTTTCTCTCCCTGGTCTCCAAAGGTCAGTGGAAGGCCAGTGGTGAGACTGGGAGGACAGGAGTTGATGTCAAACAGACTCAGAAATTTCCCCAAGTCCCGGGGGGAAGAAAAGAGGCCGGAGCAAGTCTTATCTGAGACAGCCCCTGGGAGCCGTAGAGTGCCGAATACACTCGCCTTTCCGGAAGGAGTGGCTAATTTCATTGGCCCATGTGCACACCCGCTGATCTCGAATCCTGGGGCTGGGGTTGGGCGAGAGGTCAAAAGGTCATTTGGTTCAATCCCCTGCCTCCAGGCAGGATTCCCCCCGCAAAGAGGAATCGTGTGTGTTCTAATATTCAAAGACACACGTGGGGACCGCGGGAGAGGAAGTGGCCTCCGGAGCACCTGCGGGGGTGGATGAAGTGGTAATCCCCACCAGCTGTGCTGAGTCTCTGAGCCCCAATAGTGCTGTGGGTTTGGAATAACTGCATTGTGGGGAACATCTGTGCAGAAGGGTACAGTGTGTCAGGAGGGCCAGTGCCACCCCAGTGACGATGACAACAGCGAAAGCAAAAATGCATTGAGCAAGCGCTGATGCCAGCTGACGTCGAGTGGCTGGACGTATGCTGGTGAATCTCATTTAATCATAAAATTAACCTGGGCAGGGACTGTCGTAATTATGCTCCAAATAAGGCTCAAAGGAAAGGTTTCTGCCAAGCACACCTGGTTTGTAAGAAGTAGAGTGGGAATGTGATCCCAGGTGAGGCTGCCTTCAGAGCTCAGGATGGAATAGCTAAACTCTTCTGCCCTAACCAGCTGCATGTTGTATTCGTGAAGGTCTCTGTGTCTTGTTTATTGCCTGGTGGACAGATGGAGGTGGCTGAGGGTGGTACAGGATACACAGATAATGACCAAGAGGTCAGGATGCTAAGTCACATCTCTAGACCCCAGGTTCTCACCAAGCCCTCCCTGTCCCTCACAAGCAGTACCCGCCCTGGCAAAACATACTCCCATTCCATGAGAAAAGTAATACTTATAATGAAGGACTTGTCTCCAGGGGACCAGTTAAATATGTAGATGATGAATGGGCTGTTCGAGGGAGTAGTATACAGCCACGAGAAAGAATCACAGCCCTTTAGATGCTGACATGTACTTATCACCAAAAGAGATGGCTGAAAACAGCAAGGTGCAAAGCAGTGTGGATACTGTGTGTGTGAACATGCATGTGTGTGTGTGTGTGTGCGTGTGTATACAGGCATGCACTGCATAACGCTTCAGCCAACAGTGGACTGCATATATGATGGTGGTTTCTTAAGATAATCATGCCATATTTTTGTCCTTTTTTTGATGTTTAGATACATGCTTAACATTGTGTTACAATTACCTACAGTATTCAGTGTATAGCATGCTGTACAGGTTTGTAGCCTAGGAGCAATTGACTATACGCTACAGCCTAGGTGTGTAATAGGCTGTGCCATCTAGGTTTGTGTAGGTGCACTCTATGATGTTCACACAATGACAAAATCACATAGTGATGCATTTCTCAGAATGTGTCCCTGTCTTTAAGTGGTGCACAACTGTGTGTGTGTATGTCTGTATATATTTACATGTATGTAAGGATATGTACTTACCTACTTATATGCATGTAATTATACGCTCAGAGGCCTAAAACATCTGTAAACACAGGCACCCCGGGAAGGTGGCTGTGGGAATAGGTGAGAGGGAGATAACTTTTCATATCTTGAGTTTTTAGCTATGTGGCTGTCTGACCTTAAAAAGGAAACAAAAGCTCCATCCTGTCTTCTAAACAGAGTTGTTCTCATGAATAATAAACAGACCCCCTTTGTGCACATAAAACATCTCATCTTGCCTCCACGGGAGTCCCAGAGGTGAGCAGAGGGCACATCTGTGGGCAGTGAGTGTCCCAGCCTGGAGCCGGGCATGGGTGCTCGGGGCCCACGGCTTCACCCCTACCCACCTACCCCTGGATGGAGTCGCTCAGTCCTGGGGCCAGGTGACACACAAACCCAGACAGAGTTTTGCAGCCCTGGGATTCTAGAACTCCCTATAGAAGCCACAGTCCTCAGTCCCATCAGTGGCCAAGCACAGTTTCCTGCTGGTTCATCAAAAAGTTCTTGTGGGAACTTAAAATGCCTTCTCCGAGGCAAGAGGCTTGAACCCTGCAGGGGCTGACACCTAAGTATTTATCGGCCTCCCCAGAGCTCGGACTTTCTGCCTCACCCATTGAGAGAGGCGCAGGGGCAGGGGTTATCTGCGGGTGGGCAGTTGGGGCTGCCCTGGCCCCCCGCTCCCTGTGGCATCTGCTAAAACCATTAAAGTCCCTCCCTTCTCAGCAACAGTCGGTGTCTTCTTAGTGCCCAGCTCGGGTTTCTGACCTCCGAGGAGTCCAAAGTCTATGCGGATCCCAGGGCTGAAAGGACTTTTCATAATTTGGATGAAGGGCAGGGGACTCCTGATGGCCAGGAGGAGGAACAAAGGGGAACACACCCCCTTCAGAAATAGATCTGAGGCCACTCGGATGCTGTGCGCGGCAAAGACAGCTGGCGGGTGGGAGGGCGACATTTGTTCCTGCCGCCCGGGGTCTGGAGGCAGTGTTGACAAATGGCCAGTGCCCTGTAGGAGGCTGGGAACAAACTTTTAAAAGTCACAGAGACCCCGGGTCAGACAGCTTGGTGAGGGGCCAGGCTGCTCTCTGTGGAAGGTTGGACAAGTCAGACAACATCCAGGGCCTCTGTGTTCCCATCTGTACGATGGGACCGGTAACTCCTGTTTCTCAAGGTGTCTCGGTGATAGAATGAGAGGTTGCAGAGCAACTGTGTGGCAGAGAAGATGAGCAGGACAGCAGCTCCTGCAGGGCCTGCCTGCCGCCCACCAGGGCCTGCTTCTGAGAACTGTGCCCCTAGCAACTCAGTCTTCACACGATGCCCTGCAGAAATCCTTTATTGCCATTTCACAGACAAGGAAAAGCCAAGAGAATGAAGAAACTCGCCCAGGCCTCAGAGCTAGTGAGTGGGAGAGGCTGGATTCGAATCTGGGTCCATGACTGATGCCTTTATCCATTGCCCCATCTGAAGCCAAGCCTGGCTTCCCAGTGAGTCACTGGCTCAGGCTGCCTCCGAGGGCACGGTGGTCATCCTCAGCATCGGGTTCCTACAAACTCAGCTCCCATCTGCTCTGTGCAGGTGAGCTTTGATTCAAGGCCTGTGGGGGTTCCCCAGACTCTGCGGAACCTAGAGGATGCCCTTTCTCAAGGCCCGGCAAGGGAGGAATCCATCCTCTCTGCAATCTCCAGAGAGATTTATGCTGCTTGGCGGGCCGGCATGCATGATTACATTTCCTTCTCTCTCATTAATCATCCCTGGGCTCATTCCTCCTGACAGCCAGGAGCCGCAGCCCGCAAGCCAGAGATCTCCAATCTCACTGCTGAGAACCTGGCGAAGAGGCTGGCGGCTTATCTGTGGAGGAGGTCTTGATGCTGCCTGCAGAAAGGGCGGTGGGCTGCATCCCTGCCCAAACCTCTGTCCTCTCCAGGAAGGGGCCCCTGCCTCCCAGGAAGCCAGGCACGGAGGGGCTTGCTTTGCACAGGGCGAAGGGACCCCTGGCACTGGCCAGGCATCGGCTCCAAAGTCATGCTGGGATGGTGGTTGTCACTTTCTTCTTGTTCATTTTATAACTGTTTATTGAGAATTTACAATAAGCTGGTGCTGTGCCAAGCACTTTACTTTTATTGCCTTAGTGAATTGTCTCAATGTCCTTTGAGAGACATACAGCCTTCCGTCCTGCCTTCTGCTGCCTTCCACCGTGGGGCATGGGATTCCACCCTTCAACCCTGCTTTTTATCACCTTTAGGTAGATGTCATTCGAATGCCATGCAATTCATGCATTTCAAGTGTCTAATTCAATGGCTTTTATTATATTCACACATATGTACAACCACCATCTCAATCAATTCTAGAATATTCTTATCACCCTGGAAAGAAACCTCTGCATCCTTTAGCCATCCTCCCATTCTCCAGCCCTAAGTGGCCCTGTCTCTTAGTGCATATTCAGGTAACAGACAGTAATTGCCTACATGCCAGCCCATGGCCCCAGCCTTTCCTGGGTCCTGGTTCCTGCACCCTAAGTCTCTGCAGCCTCTGAGGCTCCTTGCTGGTGTGCTGGTGAACCTGGGGTGGGGTGCGTGGCTCAGCCTGCAGAGCCACCCCAGCTGGGATTCTGGTGGATGGAGGAGAGTGGGATGGGGAGGTGGGCTTAAGGGTCTAATGGGAGATGACGGTCGGGGGTGGCAGAGGAGTCACCACGGATTATGACTCAGGGCAGTGAGTAGAAAGGAAAGGACAGGGAACCCGAGGTGTGCAACATACACTGTTCACACACGAGACATAGGTAGAAGTTGGGGCCAAGTGAGGAGGGGACATGAGGCAGGTGCTTGGGGTGGAGAAATGGCACCTGCAGAGATGTGGAGGGAAGAACACAGGGTCCCTGTGGAGCTGCAGCAAACTTGGCCTGAAGCTGCAGAGGACCAGTGGGGTGAGGAGGCGGGGGAAGGACAGGCAGGAGACAGGCCAGCAGATGAGGGCACGCAGGCTCCCAGGGGAAGGGACTTGCCTGGGTCCAGACCACCCAGGCTCTGTCCTTACCCTCCCCTGGGTGTAGACCCCTGGAAAGCAGAGGTGTTTCAGAGGTCTCCATGTTCCCAGCTCCTAGGCCACCAACCCAGGAGCTCAAAGAGGAGGAGCTGGCCTGCTGCAGAGCACCATGATGGCGCCTGAGACCCTCTGGAGGCCTGATGGTGGTGACCACCAGACACGGCCTCTCCAGCACCTTGTCAAGGCAGACATCAAAGCTCATGCCACAGGCCGGGTCTGGCTGCCTGAAGTAGGAGATCTGGGTGCATTGCTGCTGGTGTGTTGCATTGTGAGGCATTTTGGGGGGTACTGGTGCCATAGGGACGGCATAGCTGGCTTTTGCAAATGCCACTATTTTAATACCATCCTTGCCCATCATTTGGGAGGTGAGATATGAGCCCCAAATCACAGACTCACAAGACGTCACAGAAGATACCCGACACGGCAACAGCTCCATGTTTTCTTCACATGAATGCACTGTTTTATGTGTGACCTCTTTTGCCTCCTCTGGTAAAGACTAGTCAGTGGCTCATCAAGCCAGTGACCTCTTTTTTGTCCCCTAGAAATACAGCTGGACTTTGTTTCCCAGACTCCCTTGCAATTAGCTGTGGTCATGTGACTGAGTCTAGCCAATGGCCCAGGAAAATCTCCCTTCCAAGATTCTCTTTTCTTTTCCTATTTTCCAGTGAAATTCAGAAGATTCTGAGGTCCTGGAAGACCACTAGACAGAATTCCCACCAGGAGAGCTGCCTGTTAAGTCAGGAACATTGGTTTAGACTTTACATAATGGAGTTATAAGTATCTATTGTGCTAAGCCACTTTTATTTGGGGGGTTATTTGTTACAGCACCTAGTATTACCCTAATACACCTCTCTATTTGAAAGATTTTGTCTACTAGAAACCATAATTATTTTTTCAAAATGAATTCTGTTTTCCATTGTATCAGTTAAATAGACATTTTTTGGAATAGCTAGAAAGACTTTATAATAGCTTTCACAACTGTCTTCATCAGCTCTTAAGGTTTGGGGCACCCAAGATGGGAATGGCTGGTTTGAGAGATTATAGAAAGTGGAAATCCAGACCTAGGAGGGGTGTGTGATTTGCCTGGGATCACACACGTGTGTGGCTGAGTCAGGGCCACATTCTGTTGGGCTCAGGTAGAGGTGGGCTGTGTCTCACTCTGCTTAGGCTGTCATAACAAAATACACAGACTGGGTGGCTTTGACAACAGATGTTTATTTCTCATAGTTTTGGAGGCTGTGCCAGCACGGTTGGGTTTGGTGATGGTGCTCTTCCTGGCTTGTGGAGGGCTGCCGCCTTGCTGGGTCTTCATGTGGCAGAGAGAAGGACAGGGAGCTCCCTGGTGTCTCCTCTTATAGGGACACAAAGTGCAGCATGAGGGTCCCATCCTCATCACCTCATCTAAACTGAATCACCTCCCAAATTCCATTACATCGTGGGTGAGGGCTTCAACATATGAACTGGGGAGTCACAATTCACTCAGTAGATTGTGTCTGCATTCTCTCAAACTACTGGTTTTTTTCCTCCTTTATTTTTGTCCAGAAGTTTTTGCTACAAGGAATAGCTTTCAACTTTGAAATAATGAATCAACAATGTATATCTCAGTTTGTCGTGTCATGAGCCATTTTCCAACATTATTTTCCATGTCTACATCATGTTCTGTTTTAATATACATTTCAGAATTTACACAGCCAGTCTCTTATTGTTCAACATTTAGTTTCTCTATTTTTGAAAAGCAACTGGGCTTCAGGGGAGCATTTTGCATTTTGGAGTCCTTCAGCTTTATTTCATATCAGTGTGCTTTTGCAGAAACTGCTTCCTGTTGAATAAATTTTCTAAGGTTTTGGCAAGCCCTCGATCTTGGTATTTAAAGTTAGATGCTGTGTTTGACCAGCATGAAAGCAATACTGGAGAGTGAGAGAGAAGGTCTCAGCCAGGGCAGAGGAAGTCTATCCTACCCTCCCTACCCTCCCAGCCACCCCCAGGGTCACCTAAAGAAAGAGTGGCCTGGAACCCTGCAGGGTATGATGGCACTCCAGTAACCCCTGAATGTCCTAGATTAGGAAGTGACCAGAGCTGCTTTCAGTGACTCGAGGAATATTCAAGACCAGTCCATTGGTGACTTCCCATGCCATGACTTGAAGCTTGAAAATAATTTGATTTTATTTCCTTACCTTAAAAATCAGTTACAAAGGTAAAAAGACACTTACTCACTGTTCTCTTAAAACATTTAGAATTTACCACCTCTACTTTTAGTTGCCTTTCTCCTTCCCCAGAATTGGGAGAATGCTAATGTCTTCTTTATTGTGGTAGCTAATTCTCTCTCACATACCCACATTCTCATAGATATGTATATATATTTTACACATGTGGATATATATTCATAGGCAATAATTGATGGTTTGTAAGTGTGTTTATATAAATCATATTACACTGTATCAATCCAAAATTTACGTTTTTTTCAGAAGCTATTTGTGTTACTGTGGACAGATCTAACTTGTTCTTCTTAATGCCTTCAGCATGCATCATCTGAATAGCTTTAGAAATCTATTAAAATGCACATGGGTCCCCAGGGGGGAGGCCTTAGAAATCAAAGTGGGGTGATACTTTGATCTCCCTGCTTTTCTGAGTTGCCCTCTAATTGGGGCCAGAGATATCTGAACGCAACTGGGATTTGAAGGTGCAAAAGCTCAACAAGGCTTGGCAGAACGTGCAGGACAGGACCCATCCCAGGTAAGTGAGAAGGGAGTGGCTGGATAAGTCTCAATGCACTCAAAATAACGCAAATCTTAATCAGCCACAGGAGTGAGGACCGCCAGTTACTGAAGAACCACCATGCAGAGCACAGCCTCATTCAGAGTCTTACCACCAGTTTTTGCATGGGAGTACTGTGTTCCTATTTCAAAGATAAGGAGACAGAGAACGCAAATGTGGTCAATAGCTGTTGGCCCAACATTACAGCTAGTACGTGGTGGAGCTGGGACTCACTCAAGTTCCTTCTGCTTTCAAGCCCCAGGGCATGAAAGTAGGGTGGCAGTGGTCTGCTGGTTGTCACCTTTTTTTAAATTCCGTGGAGCACAAAGGAATGACAGGGTAGAGGGCGGCATCATAACACACTGAGATCAGACATGGTAGTGAACAATGACCTGAGTGCCACTCAGGGCTGGGATTGCCTCCGCCACTGTGCTGGTTGAGAGAACTCCCTCCTCCTCCATTAGAATCTGGCAGTTCCAGTTCCCCAGATTCTGAGCCCCAAAGCCTACACCAGTTACAATGTCCCATGAGGTGCAAGGGGAGTACGAGACACATCTCCACTGAGAAAATTCAGGAGTTCAGACACCATTGACTTTTATGTTCCTAAATCAGAGGCCTTCAAGGTTAGCCCTACTATAAAATCACTGTCTCTCACTTGCATTCCAGATTGTCTGCTTGAGTGGGAGATACGCAGCCAAAGCCACAGCTTGCCTTGTGAAAATAACACGTAACCACCCCTGCACCTGCAAGGGCTGCTCTCGGGGGTCAGGATGGAAAACTTGACCATAGTCTGCAGGCTCTGCAGTTCATAGGAAGAATCCTCTGCACTCCTTCTGGTCTTACTGCCCAAGTCGAGCCTGGAGGCCCAGGCTTTCTGTTGCTCTGCCATGTTGGCCAGCACCTGTTTTACATTTGACTCCTCAGTGCCTACTACTGGGGAGAATCCACCTGGAATTCAGATTTTTTCCTTCTAAATACCAGAAGATCTGATCACTCAAGGCCCAGATTCCAACCTGGCAACGGCCAGAGCCCATGTTCTCTCTGGGCAAGTTACCGGGAGTCTTCATTTCTTTCTCCCCAAGGCAAGAGGCCAAGGGTCACTCACGTTTTATCTTCTCCCACCTGGCCTGCTCCCCTCGCTGGAATAAGAGTTGATGTGTTGATATATAAATGTAAGCAGTATGCGGTCACCTACCACCCTGGAAGGCTTTGAGGTTGGAGTCTGATCCTTCCTGTGAAGTGTTTGTGGTGGACATTCAGCCACAGAGCTCCTACTGGCAAGATGGCACCTTGGTGCAAAATACAGAAGGACCCCAGGGTGGGTAGCAGACAGTTCCCAGGTGCCCCCTGCCTCAGGCAATGAATTCCTCAGGCTGTGCTGGGCTCAGCCTCATTCTCCTTGGCAGCCCCTGTTTGTGTAGCCACAGGTGAGTCCAGGAGCCCGACACCAAGGACATTGCCGCCGATATTCGGCTCATCCAGTTCGATGCACATGGATCCTGGGCGCCTGCCAGCAGTGACACATGCCTGAAGTCCTCCTGCAGGCCAGGTTTCCTGCCAGTGCCGGGAGCCTGGAGTGGGTGTCGGCTAGGGTTTCCTCTGTCCTCGTTCCTACCCCCAGGCTCCAGACCATCCATCAGCCCACAGCTCACCTGTGAAACCCAAGGCTGGGAACTGCGGCGCTATTCTGTTACAAAATCAAGATTTATCGGAACATGACAGGCCTGGAGGGGTTTTATGACATGCATGGCGCCAATCCCTCCTGTTGACCTATTTGTCCCCGGTGGGACGGGGCGTTTTATGACTGCCGACACCACTCCATCTGCTCCTGGACTCTCAGCATTTTGACAGAGAGGACAAAATGTCCAGCCTGGGCCAGGCCCCTCAGGCTGGATTATCACTTCAGCAGTGAGCACTCGGCCCCTGCCCTTTGGAGACAGACCTCAAGCTCCGCTCCCCCAACCCTGGCTCAGCCTGGTGTGAATGAAATTCAGATCGAGCTCTGACAGCCCCATGAATTGTGTGTTTTCCAACCTGCCTCCCGCTCTTCCATCTTCACTGCAGAAACAGTGAAATAATCCGTTCCCATCTCTACAAAGGCCCCACCACACCCAGTTGCCTGTGTCTCAAGAGAAACGTGGTGTGGGGACCATTTGGAGCCTCTTTAAAGACAACGTCGCCACATCCTGAGGCTTCCTGGGAATTGCCGTTGAGCAAGGTAGGGAGGGACCCCGGGGGTGACCAGGACACTGGGCCAGCTCTTCTAATGATTTAAAGAGTTAAGTCGTGTTTACATGAAATGGAACCCGTCAGGAAATTGGAAGCTCTGGGCCTTGCTGTGAGCTCTGCCTAGTCCAATGCTGTTCCCCCGCTGCGTGTCTGCCCTGGGTGTGGAGCTGGGATGCCTTTTATTTTGTTAAAGGGACAGGGTTGCTTTCTGTTTACTCGGTGTGCTCCCTTCTTTCCCAGCCTGACTCCTGGCTGTGGGACTGGGGAGCTGGGAGATGTTTGATGTTCAGAAAAGGAGGCTGCAAAGGGCTTCTCTTGGGTGGGTAGAAGAGGTGGCACCCCTGAAGTTTGCTTCCGGCTGAGAAGGGTCTCGACCAGAGGGTGATGCCGGCCACTGTGTGCTGAGACCAGGGTGGGAAGGGAGTGTGTGGGGGGCAAGGCATAATGCCAGCCATTGATATTGCTGGCAGGTGGTGGTGCCCTGGCCTGGGCTCGTCATTTTCAGAATCCGGTCCAGGGGGGACTGTGTGATTCTCATTTTGCTGATGAGGCTGTTGTGCCACTGACTCACTCATTATAAAAAAGATGGTCTGCAGCAGGGCTGGGGTGGGAATCCAGTGGATGCCAACCTCGTTCCCAGGAGGAAACAGCTCTGGCCTGCTGATGACAAGATAGTCTTCAATTGCCCTGGTATCATTCAATTGCCACATCTGTATGTTGGGTTCATTAAATCTACCTCACAGGGTTTTCAGTCTCAAATTAGAGTTGACATATTGATAAATGTATTCGGTATGCAGTGGGCACTCAATAGTTGTTCACAGACTCCAGTTGGTTGTGAGCCTTGGCGTCAAAGGAACTGGGCTAGAATCCCTGGTTCTGCCCCTAACAGCTGAATCACCTCTGGCAAGTTCAGCTACCCCCTGAACTTCACGTCACCCCTCTGAGCCTCGGGGTTACATCTGCCCAATCGGGAGAGACTAACAGCACCCACCTCACAGTCACGAGGGCTCTCACAAGATGCTGCAGGTAACGTGCTTGGTGAGATGTGTAGTAAGGAGCCGCTAGATGTTTGCCCCATGGGGAGAGCCACCAGGGGGTTGTCATTGCTGCCATTTTCCAGGTCTCCAACTGCACCCCTGGAGAGCCCAGGGGCCAGGTGAGCCAGAGGCCAGCTCTCAGGCCTTACCTGCAGTGTGCTGTTCCCTTCCTGTATCTGCAGATGCTCCCGTGGACCGGATCACACCATGGCTGTGGTCTGTGGCCCGTGGGTCCTTTTGAGCTGCGGCAGCCTTTGTTAGCCTGGATGGCCTGCATGCTTTTGTTTGGAAATGAGAAGTAAGAACAGCTCGCCCAGGCAGCCAGGCATGATTTCATCCCCAGTGTCCCCTGAAGCCCCCACTAGGAGACCGGCAGGATGCCAAGGCCTACAGAAGTTCACAAAGCTGAACTGGCTGTGACTTGAGCTTTGACTCCGAGGGTGTGCCGGGCTGGCTGTGTCTAAATGGGAGGCCCTTCACCAGGCCCTGCAACCCCAAGAAGACAGCAGAGCTCCAAGGTGCAGCTGACATCACCTCTGTGGACCCCAAGATGAGAAGCGTGTGTAGAAAGACTCACATGGAGGTCATAGCAGCTTGAATGGAGTCCACCTGCGTGCCTCCCCATCCCGCACTGAGCCACCTGCGCTCCTGCCCATGCTACACTGAGCTCCGCCTCGTGCCTGCCTACCCCGCATTAAGCTCCACCTCGCCCCTGCTCATCCCTCAATGAGCGCCACCTGCGTGCCTCCCCATCCCGCAATGAGCGCCACCTGCGTGCCTGCCTGTCCTCTAGGCTGTTCTGTGACCACCCACACCTAGATGTGGGTGGCACTGCTGAAAGACCATAGAATCATGGGCACAGCCGCTCTGAAAGACAGTCCAAAAGTTTCCCACAAAACTGAACATGCTCTTGCCGCCCACTCCAGCAGTCATGATCCTTGGTATTTACCCAGAGAAGTTGTAAACCTCTGTCCACACGAAAACCTGCACACAGACGTGTTACAGTTTTATTCTGATATTCAGAACCTGGAGGCAACCCGGATGTCCTTAGCACCAAATGGATAAATACACGGTGGGAGGTGGCCATGGAATATTATTCAGTAGCAAAAGGAAACGAGCCGCCAGGCCTTGGGGGGACACAGAGAAGCCTTAAATGCCCACTGCTCGGTGAAAGAGGCCCATCGGAAAAGGCCACAGGCTGTGGGATCATCTAGATGACATTCTGAGAAGGGCAAAACTATGGAGAGAGTGAAAGCATTTGTGGTTGCCAGGGGTGAGGGGAGAGAGAGATAAGTAGGTCAGGGGCATTTTTAGGGCAGAGAGACTCGGGGTATGATAGTGGAATCGTGGTGGCAATTGTCCAAACTCATAGAATGTCCAATGCTAAGAGTGAGCCTTCATGTAAAGCATGGTCTTAATGATAATCCATCAATATTGGTTCATTGCTTGTAACAAACGTATCACACGATGTTACTAGTAGTGGAAACTGTGTGCATGAGAGAGAACAGAAACTCTCTGTACTTTCTGCTCAATTTCTGTAAGCCCAAAACTACTCTAAAAATTCCATGAATTTAAAAAATAAGAAGGACGCAAACAGTACATGAACCCTGCAGCCAGACCTTCCCAGTGCAAGCCCTGCCTTCACCAACACGGTGGTCAGTTTTATGTGTCAACTTCAGTCCCCAGTTACTCAAGCCCACACCTCTGGGTGCTGCTGGTGGGGAGGTGGTTTTGCAGATGTGATGAAAGTGCATGATCAGTTGCCCCTCAGTAAGGGAGACTGCTTTAGATGACCCGGTGGGCCTGGGTGGGTCAGCTGGGAGGCCTTGAGAGCCAGGCTGAGGCTTT
Source organism: Cheracebus regulus (assembly GCA_963574635.1). NCBI lineage: Eukaryota > Metazoa > Chordata > Mammalia > Primates > Pitheciidae > Cheracebus > Cheracebus regulus. The sequence continues at coordinate 25,099 of CAUYQU010052080.1, forward strand.
GCTTGCCTGAGGAAGGAGAAATGCCCCCTGTGGGCAGCAGCTCCCCTGCCCGCCCCTTGAGGTGAGCACCCTGCAGATGCTGGACCTGCCCAGCTGGCCCCGCCACTGTGAAGCCTACCCTGGCAGTAAATCTCTTATGAAATGTCTTCCACCAACTCTGCATTTCTGCTAGGAACCTGACTGACTCAGCCACGTAACAGCTGTGTGACCTACGGCAAGCTATTTACCCTCAGTTACCTTATCTGTAGAATGGGGTTAATAATAGTGCTTGCCTCTGCTCCCTGGGACTCTAATACAGTCCTCTAGATGGGGAAATAGTTTCCACTGCTAGTAACATTGTGTGGTACATTTGCTACAATTGATGAACCAATATTGATGGATTATTATTAAGTCCATAGTCCTCTAGATGGGGACTGTATTTGTCCATTCTCACACTGCTAATAAAGACATACCCGAGACTGGGTAATTTATAAAGAAAAGAGGTTTAATGGACTCACAGTTCCTCATGGCTGGGGAGACCTCACAATTATGGGAGAAGGCAAAGGAATAGCAAAATCATGTCTTACATGGTAGCAGGCAAGAGAGCGTGTGCAGGGGAACTCCCCTTATAAAACCATCAGATCTTGTGAGACTTACTATCACAAGAACAGAACAGGAAAAACTTGCCCCATGATTCAGTTACCTCCCATCAGTTCCCTCCCTTGACACATGGGAATTATTGCAATTCAAGGTGAGATTTGGGTGGGGACACAGAGCCAAACCATATTGGGGATGAAGTGAGTTATCACATGTTAGGCAGTGAGAATGACTGGCACAGAGTGGCTGTAACTACTGGGATTCCTGCTTTACCAAGGAAGAAACTGAGGCTAAGGAAAGGTCTGTAACTTGCGTCATGGCACTGAAGTGGCCGAGTCAGTGTGGGATGCGGAGATCTGTTGTGGCACCTGCTGCCCTAATCATGCTCACACCCACTCCATTCGCAGGCAATACTGATGGCGTTCGTAGCCAGAAGGGTCTCAGATGACCTATATATTCAGTTCGAAGTCCCCATCCTACAACAGAGGAAACCAAGGCTCAGGAAAGTGGTTGGCTCATGGAATATTCAAAGCCTGGGACACTAAGGTCAGGGTCATTGGGCTTCACAGGGCCAGGCAGGAGGTGGAGCCAGAGGAGCCCAACCGTGGCTGGGCATGGGGGGCTGTGCCTGGTCAGCTGCCCACTTGGCCCTGGGCGGGACCCCGGCACTCATGTTCTTGCAGCCGATGTGCCTTGTCTTCCCCAGGACACAAGGAGCTTCCCAGGGGCTTTTAATGGAGACAATGGAGGACTCAGCGGCTCCCTCTCTGCTTGGAGCAGCAGATTTTTCACATTCCTCCTTGACTTGGCACAGCCAGGACACTGTCCCTTAAAAAAATTAATAAATATGGTATTTGAAAAAAAATCACAGGCTTCCTCTCCTCGACTCATTTCCTGTGGTGTTTCCCTGGCCTAATCGAAACCTGACAGGCTGCCGTGTGGAGGAAGCCAGACGCCCCTGCATCAGGGCAGAGTTCAGCGTGGAGAATGGTGTTTTTGTTCAGGGAAGTGGGAAGAAGTGACGGAGAGGGGGCTTCCCCCACTAAAATCTAAAAGCAAAGAGAAGGGCCAGGAGGCAAACGTTCTAGACATAGCATTGGACTCCACCTCCGAGGCGGTGGATAATACTGGGGTGGCAGCGCCCATAGATGGGCCACTTCCTGAGGGGTTCCTGTTCTCCTCCTCAGCTTGGAGGGACCATCAGAGCTCTTAGGGAGAAGTGACTGTCCCCTACATACTCCTACCAGGGCAGACAGCAGCAAAGGAACAAGGTGATTCAAGAACCCCTCATCACCCTCATGGGGCTGAATGGGAACAGGCCATCAGCAAGGACGCCGAGCTCAGCAAAGCTACCACAGGTATTCTAGAGGGCAGCAGCCATTTGTGGAGGGCCACCCCCTGCCCCCAAGAATGATGAAATTGGCCAACACCTTTTTGATATAATCATAGCTAATAGGTATCGAGCATTGTGCAGCAGGCATGGTGCTCACCACTCTGCATGCATCATCTCAGTCAATCCACAAAACAATCTTAGGAGGTAGAAGAAAGGATGGCTGCTGCCCTGTTATGGGAGGAAGAGCTTGGAAGTATCACAGCTACAAGGCCATGATATGGACATGTCCAGGCCCACACGTTGAGCTCACGCTCTGCTCATGGCTGAAGGAGAAAGGCACTGGGTTTGATGGCTAAAAACAATAGTCGGTTGCTGAGTATGAACCGCATGATCCTTGAAGACTTGGACAAGTACTTTTCACTAGAGTCATAAATGGGCAGTATGTGTATGAACAGGTGCCCTGACTCCTTACTCACCGGGGAAATAAACATTAAAGCCGCAACGAGGTAACTGCTACCTGCCCAGTACAATGATTGAAATGGAAGAGACTGGGAATGCCCTGTGTTGGTGAGGGTGTGAGCTACTAGAGCTCACGCCTGGCCTGTGGGGTGTGAATTGGCATACTCCGGAGAACCGTGTGATAAGAACTACGGCTTCATCATCTCTATCCCCAGTGCCTGGCACTTGGTGGATGCTTAATAAAGATCTACTACATCTCCATGTCCTCCTATTTATGATCCAATTTATGCAGCCCAGAGAAATGAATAACATCCACCAACCACATACACAAGAAAAGAGCATTCGTAACTGCTTCATTCTTCATCACCCCAAGCCAGAAAATACCAGGTATTCATCCATGTGGAATGTATCAATAGTTGAAGCGTCTCCATATAAAGGACCACACTCACAGCATTGAAGAGCAACGGCGTACTGCTATCCATGACATGGGTGAATCTCACACACTAATGATGAGTGAAGAAATCCCCCATGCTAAAGAAAAGAGCACACACCATATGTCCCTTTATATGAAGAGGGAGGGCAGGCAACACCAGTCCCTGATGGCGGAGGTCAGGACAGCAGTAATCCTTGCAAGACGTTGGTATATATATATAGTTGCACTTTAGGTTCTGGGGTACATGTGAAGAATATACAGGATTGTTGCATAGGTACATACATTGTACCTATGATTTGCTGCCTTCCTCCCCATCACCTATATCTGGCATTTCTCCCCACGTTATCCCTCCCCAACTCCCCACTCCTGACTGTCCCTCCCCTGTTCCCCTCAACAGACCTCAGTGTGTGATGTTCCCCTCCCTGTGTCCATGTGTTCTCATTGTTCAACACCCGCCTATGAGTGAGAACATGCGGTGTTTGGTTTTCTGTTCTTGTGTCAGTTTGCTGAGAATGATGGTTTCCAGGTTCATCCATGCCCCTACAAAGGACATGAACTCATTATTTTTTATGGCTGCATAGTATTCCATGGTGTATATGTGCTACATTTTCACTGTCCAATCTATCATTGATGGGTATTTGGGTTGGTTCCAAGTCTTTGCTATTGTAAATAGTGCTGCAGTGAACATACGTGTG
>CAUYQU010052081.1:0-41521 GCA_963574635.1 Cheracebus regulus
AAAAAAAAAAAAAACAACGGATTTGAACTCAGACCTGGAACAAGCAAATTTAATAAATATTTACAGAACCTACCACCCCATATCCACAAAACATATTTTTTTCAATATTATATCATATCTATTCTAAAAGTGATCACATAATAGGAAATAAATCATTTTTTAGTAATTGCATAAGCATTTCACAGATTTAAATGAAATCCTGAGCAATAGAGCAAGATTCTCATTCTCTCTCCCTCTTTCTCTCTTTTTTTCTAGGAAAAAAAAAATACAAAAGTTATATGGGCGTGGTGGAGGGGGGTGCCTGTAATCTCAGCTACTTGGGAGGCTGAGGCAGGAGAATCACTTGAACCTGGGAGGTAGAGGTTGCAGTGAGCAGAGATCAAGCTACTGTACTCCAGTCTGGGCAACAAGAGTGAAACTCCATCTCAAAAGAAAAATCAGATCTTGTGAGAATTCACTCAGTACCATGAGAACATCATGGGGGAAACTGCCCCCATAATGCAATCATTTCCCTCCCTCTACATGTGAGGATTACAATTCAAGCTGAGATTTGGGTGGGGACACAGAACCAAACCATATCAGCTATACAGGTATTCTTCACTTTGTCATTTTCCCTACAGCACATGCACTCCATGCCCATTGTGGCCACACACATGGTCAGGAAGCCCAGCACAAGGGGGGGAAAAAGATAAAAACCTATGATGAAAGAAGACATTATAATGAATATTCTAAAATATTTAAAGGTGATAATTGATAAAACTGTAAATTTGTGCAAGCAGCAAATGCAGTGAACTAGTTTTCTATTGGTGCTGTAATAAAGGACCATAGCCAGTGGCTTAAACAACACAAATATAGTATCTTTGAGTTTTGGAGATCAGAATTCTGGAATTGGCTTAAATAAAATAAAATCAAGGTATCTACAGAATTGTATTCTTTTTTATATGTGTATCTATTTTTCATCTTTTTTTTATTGTACTTTAAGTTCTGGGGTACATGTGCAGATCATGCAGGATTGCTACATAGGTATACACATGCCATGGTGGTTTGCTGCATCCATCCATCCGTTACCTACATTAGGTATTTTTCCTAATGTTATCTCTCCCCAAATCCCCAACCCCCTGCTATCCCTCTCATAGAACCCCACCCCAAAACAGACCCCAGTGTGTTTTGTTTCCCTCCCTGTGTCCATATGTTCTCATTGTTCAACACCCACTTATGAGTGAAAACATGTGGTGTTGGTTTTCTGTTCTTGTATCAGTTTGCTGAGAATGATGGTTTCCAGCTTCATCCATGTCCCTACAAAGGACGTGAACTTATCCTTTTTATGGCTGCATAGTATTCCACTGTGTATATGTGCCACATTTTCTTATCTAGTCTATCATTGATGGACATTTGGGTTGGTTCCAAGTATTTGCCATGGTAAACAGTGCTACAATGAACACATGTGTGCTTGTGTCTTTATAATAGAATGATGTATAATCCTTTGGGTATATACCCAGTAATAGGATTGCTGGGTCAAATGTTATTTCTTATAAATTCCTGGACACTTACACCCTCTCAAGACTAAACCAGGAAGAAGTTGAAACCGTGAATAGACCAATAACAAGGGATGAAGTTGAGGCAGCAATTAATAGCCTACCAACCAAAAAAAGTCCAGGTCCAGATGGGTTTACAGCTAAATTCTACCAGATGTACAAAGAGGAGCTGGTAACATTCCTTCTGAAACTATTCCAAACAATACAAAAAGAGGGAATCCTCCCCAACTCATTTTATGAGATCAACATCGTCCTGATACCAAAACCAGGCAGAGACTCAACTAAAAAAGAAAACTTCAGTTCAATATTGATAATGAACATAGATGCAAAAATCTTCAATAAAATACTGGTAAGCCGACTGCAACAGCAAACCAAAAAGCTTATTCATCATGATCAACTAGGCTTCATCCCAGGGATGCAAGGCTGGTTCAACATACGCAAGTCTATAAATGTAATCTGTCACATAAACAGAACCAAAGACAAAAACCACGATTATCTCAATAGATGAAGAGAAGGCTTTCGACAAAATTCAGCAGCCCTTTATGCTAAAAACTCTGAATAAACTAGTTATCAATGGAATGTATCACAAAATAATAAAAACTATTTACAACAAACCCACAGCGAATATCATACTGAATGGGCAAAAACTGGAAGCATTCCCTTTGAAATCTGGCACAAGACAAGGATGCCCTCTCTCACCACTCCTATTTAATATAGTATTGGAAGTTCCAGCCAGAGCAATCAGGCAAGAAAAAGAAATAAAGGATATTCAGTTAGGAAAAGGAAGTCAAATCGTCTCTTCGCAGATGACATGATTGTATATTTAGAATATCCCATTGTCTCAGCCCAAAATCTCCTGAAACTGATAAGCAACTTCAGCAAAGTCTCAGGATACAAAATAAATGTGCAGAAATCACAAGCATTCCTATACGCCAATAACAGAGAAACAGAGAGCCAAATCAAAAGCAAACTCCCGTTCACAATTGCTAGAAAGAGAATAAAATACCTAGGAATACAACTAACAGAGGTTGTAAAAGACCTCTTCAAGGAGCACTACAAACCACTGCTCTGCATTGCACCCAGGTCCACCTGGACCCCAGAGATGGCATACAGCCAGACCTAGGACGGGCCACACACTGGGCGTGCTCCTGACCATGCTCCTTCCATTTCATCACCCCAAACTCAAAACCCCAGAATAACCCGTGCACTTCTCCCTTGCCTGCAATCCCAAATCCCTTTGTTCTTCTGTCCTGCCTCTCCACCGGTGGCTCTTCCTTTCAGCTTCTGCCACTGGCTCCTTGCGCTGTCCCCTGCACTCTCTGGGCAGGCTAGCCCCCATCCAGCCTATCTTGAACACAGCTACTCAGACTCATGCTTTAAAGCCCCTCTTGAAGTCACTCACCTAATCGAAAGCCACCTGTGAATTACTATTTAAGCAAAGTCATGAGGCCCTCTGTGATGGGCTCTGAGCAGTGGGCCTGCCCCATTGCTTGGTCACCCCTCACTCTGCAGCCAGCTCATGAGAGGCTGCTCACTGTTCTTCCCACATTCTTAATAATTCCCTTCCCTGGTGACTTCACTTCTTTCATCCCTGACAATAAAATGTTTTCTCTTTCTCTATCTGTTCCCCAACTCCAATTTAAAGTCCAGTCCCTCCACAATCCTTCACAGGTCACCGTGGCCGAACTCGGTTCTTTGTCCTCTGTACCCTGTGGAACTTCGTCTGTGTCCCTCCCACCATGTCGCCTGATGCTGTATGTGGTAGGTGACTTCCTGGTGGACAGTGAGCTCCCTGGGCAGGCACTGAGTGTCCCTATGCACGCCTCATCCACGGTAGGTATCCAAGTAACATTTAATCCAGTGAATAAGTATGAATGCATGAAGGATATTGTTTTCCCCATTTCTGGAGAAAAAAAATCCACAAAAGCCTGTTTGTCTTGGTTTTTTTTTTTTCTGTATCCTTTAACCCATTCCATAGATTAGCATCAACATATATTTCATTGGTGGTTCTTAATAAACATTCAATTAGGCCAGGTACGGTGGCTCACACCTGTATCCCCAGCACTGTGGGAGGCAGAGGAAGGAGGATCACTTGAGCCCAGGAGTTCAAGACCAGCATGGGCAAGACCATTGGTCTCAAGACCAATGAGGTCCCTGTCTCTACAAAAAAATTTTAAAAAATTTGCTGGGCATGGTGGCACACGCCTATAGTCCCAGCTACTCAGGACATTGAGGCCTGAAGAACGCTTGAGCCCAGGAGTTGGGGGGCACAGCAGTGAGTTATGATCGAGTCACTGCACTCCAGCCTACATGACAGAGTAAGACCCTGCCTCAGTTGATGAATATCAAATTAATCTTAGCAACTTTAACAAAAGGAGAAACAGGATGCAGTGCTTTCCTTTAGGCTTTAAAAATGTTTTTAAGGGCATGATAGTAAAGTGTAGAAATATTTCATATAATATATATATATTTTTGAGATGGAGTCTTGCTCTGTTGCCAGGCTAGAGTGCAAAGGCACAATCTCAGCTCACTGAAACCTCCAACTCCCAGGTTCAAGTGATTCTCCCGCCTCAGCCTTTGGAGTAGCTAGGATTACAGGCACGCACCACCACGCCCGGCTAGTTTTTGTATTTTTAGTAGAGACAGGGTTTCACCATGTTGGCCAGGATGGTCTTGATCTCCTGACCTCGAGTTCACCTGCCTCGGCCTCCCAAAGTGCTGGGATTACAGTAGTGAGCCACCGCACCTGGCCATTCATATATTTCATATAATCAAAACTCCTCAGAGAAAATATGTAAAACATTTATGATATACCAGAAGAAAGGTGGAAGATAAAAATGCTTTTGTTTACATACAAATAATATGGATATATAGAGAAGGACTAGATGGGGTAAATCCTGATATGCTTAGGGAGTCGAATTTCAGATATGTTTGCTGTATTAAAATGTTTCCTTTTTAAGGTTACCATTTTATATTATTTATTGCTTTTATAAATAATATGACTCCAGGTCAGGCACAGTGGCTCATCCGTGTAATCTCAGCACTTTGGGAGGCCAAGGTGGGCAGATCACTTAAGGTCAGGAGTTTCAGACCAGCCTGGCCAACATAGTGAAACCCCATCTCTACTAAAAATACAAAATTAGCCGGGTGTGGTGGTGGACACCTGTCATCCCAGTTACTTTGGAGGCTGAAGCACAAGAATCGTTTTAACCCAGAAGGCAAAGGTTGCGGTGAGCCGAGATTGCACCACTATACTCCAGCCTATGTACAAAGTGAGACTCAGTCTCAAAAAATAATAATAAAAATAATAATATGACTCCAAACATTAAATAACTTAAAACAGGATCTTTTACTGATAAGAATGTGAATTATCTGGCCGGGCACGGTGACTCATGCCTGTAATCCTAGCACTTTGGGAGGCTGAGGTGGGCAGATTACGAGGTCAGGTGTTTGCGACCAGCCTGGCCAACACAGTGAAACCCCGTCTGTACTAAAAATATAAAAATTAGTTGGGCATGGTGGTGGGCACCTGTCATCCCAGCTACTCAGGAGGCTGAGGCAAGAGAATTGCTTGAACCCGGGAGGCGGAGGTTGCAGTGAGCTGAGACCACGCCATTGTACTCCAGCCTGGGTGACAGAGCAAGACTCCATCTCAAACAAAAAAGTAAATTTTTCAGAAAGCTGTTATTTAGAAAAACAAACTCCAAAAAGTAATTAAGCATTTTCTGCTATCTCTGACGCAAAACTCTTGAACATCTTTTTTGCCTCGTGTCTCTCACTTCCTGCATTTCACTGGAACATGTTCCTGTCCGCCTTTCCTGATGCGGCACCAGTCTGTGGCTGCAGCTCTTTTTGGGTGGTGACTGAATGCCTGCCCATGGGATGTTCCATTAGATTCAATAGGACGGAGAAGCTTCTGGTGCGCACCATCAGACTGGGGGAGAGAAGGGGAAAGAAGAATGAGAATTGAAACAACCATCTCTCATTTCAAGTTCCCATTTTCACAGAAAAGTCTTTGAGTAAAACTCACCTAGATGTTGAGAGCATCTAGAATGTACCACAGAGCTGGGCTTTCAGTGATAAAATCAACCCCTTCTCTCTTGAGTGCTCCTCCATGTCACTAGTCAGCAACGTTCCTCAAACAGGAGACTGTCAGAGAACAATCACCTTCCTTCACACGCTGAGAATTAAAGGAATTGTAGCCAGTGCTGACAAGCATATACAGGCATTCCGTGTGACCTGAGGCTGCTGGAATTCCTTACTCACTTATGTCAAAACACGGCCTTAACAAAAGGACAAGTTCAGGTAGACCCAGAAGGGCTCAGGAGACAACAAATAATACTTCTGTTATAGAACTTTTTCCCTTCAAGTGCAGGACCACAGCATGATTGAGGGTGTGTGTCTGGTGTAAAGGGAACATGCCCCCTTGCTCTCTGGCTCTCTGGAGGTGCTTCTGTGTCCCTCTGCCTCTCATTGACGGATGACCCATCTCCAGATGCTGCCCCCTTGATACTGGACTTCCCAGCCTCCAGAATTGTGAGCAATACACTTCATTTCTTTATAAACTAGCCAGTCTGTGGTATTCCATTATAGCAGCACAAAACAGAATGAAACATTGCCCAAGCCCCAGCACACTCTCCCAAGCACCCTTCGTCCTTTTGGGTAAGTCTTTGCTGATAAGATCTGTCACCCCAGTGAGACTGAGTGCCCTGAAAATGTCCTGAAACACTGGGTACTTCCTCCAGCCTCCAGCATGGGAAGGATCCTTAGAGAAAGCATTTAATGCAGTCCCCATTAATTGAAATTACACAGCATAGCAGGGAAATGCAACTTGGAGAGGAGCTAATCTGCAGTAATGACAGATATAGAAGCAGGCGTATGGGGCAGGTGTTCAAAAGATGGTGGGCAGGCTCAGCTTCACCCTCGTTCCTGTGGCTGCATGACAAACTGTCACTTGCCTTTGAAGACCATACTCTGTGGTGCTGGCCCCAAGTTCCTCTCTACCAAGCTGAGAGGTACTCTCCTCATCCTGCTGTGTCCTCTGCCCACTGTGTGCTCACCGTGGATGCCACGAGATTGCAGGCCCCTTCTTTCTTCCTGTCTGTATCTCTATGAGACTGTGGGAGATACTTTAAGGAAATATTATTTGTCCCTCTTTGCCCTGTGCCTAGCAGGGCTGATATGTAGTAGGTCCTCGAATCTTCCCCGAATGAAATCTGACATCTCCTTTCAGAATGCCATATTGAAAACTGCTCTTTGATGTTCATGTATTTTTCTCTGGTATAAATAATGCTTGAAATAACAGAGTCAAGGTAGTGGCCATTTACTACATGAGACAAAGTTAGGAATAAATTAAAGAAAATGAAATTCCCAAAATACCTTTCTCAAGCTAATGTTTAGTTTACTTTGTAGCAGAGATCTATATTTCAAATGCACCAATTTTATTAAATTCATTTATTAAATTTTATTAAATTTATTTTCTTATTGTGGTAAAATAAACAAAATTTGCCATTTTAACCATTTTTAAGGGTACAGCTCAGTGATATTAAATATATTCATATTGTTGTGCAACCATTACCACTATCCATCTGCAGATGTTTTTCATCTTCCCAAACTGAAACTCTACACCCATTCAACAGTCACTGTGCATCTCCCCCTCTCCAGACCCAGTAACCACCACTGTGGTTTCTAGCTCTATGAATTTGCTTACCCTAGTACCTCTTTTTTCTTTTCTTGTTTTTTTTTTTTTTTTTTCTCCTGAGTCAGAGTCTAGGCTGTCGCCCAGGCTGGTGTACAATGGCCTGATCTTGGCTCACCGCAACCTCTGCCTCTGGAGTTCAAGCGATTCTCCTGCCTCAGCCTCCCAAGTAGCTGAGATTACAGGCTCATGCCACCACACCCAGCTAATTTTTGTATTTTTAGTAGAGATAGGGTTTCACTGTGTTGGCCAGGCTGGTCTCTTTTTTCTTTTTTTGAGACAGAGTCTCACTCTGTCAGCCAGGCTGGAGTTCAGTGGCAGGATCTCAGCTCACTGCAACCTCTGCCTCCTGGGTTCGAGCGATTCTCTTGCCTCAGCATTGCGAGTTGCTAGGACTACAGGTGCCTGCCACCATGCCTGGCTAATTTTTGTATTTTTAGTAGGGATGGAGTTTCACCCTGTTGGCCAGGCTAGTCTTGATCTCCTGAGCTCAAGTGATCTTCCTGCCTTGGCCTCCCAAAGTGCTGGGATTACAGGTGTGAGCCACCGTGCCTGGCCCCTAGTACCTCTTATAAGTGAAATTGTACTGTACAATATTTATCCTTTTGTGAGTGGCTCATTTCCTTAGTGTAATGTTTTCAAGGTTCATCCATGTTGTAGCATGTGACAGGATTTCCCTCCTTTTTAAGGTTGAAAAATATTCCATTGTATGGATAGACCAAATTTTGCTCATCCATTCATCTGTTGATGGACATTTGAGCTGTTTCCACATTTTAGCTCTCATGAATAAACTAAATTAGAAGATGAAATAATGCATCAAACAATTTAAAAGTAAACTAAGTCGTGTCCCCATTGGCTGTTTTGCTTTCTGCAGCCTCAAAATATTAAGTGGAAAATTCCGGAGATAATTCCTAAGGTAAGATTGCACAGTGTTCTGAATGGCATGATGAAGTCCCACACCATCCCGGGCCGTCTCACCCTGGACGTGAGTCATCCGTTTGACCAGCATCTCCATGCTGCACTTTCTGCCCATTTGTCAATCACTGAGTTGCCATCTAGATTATCAGACCAAAACGTAGTATATATAGATAGGGTTTGGTGTTATCTGTGGTTTCAGACACCACTGGGGGTCTTGAACCATATTCCCCAATGAGAAGGAGGGCTGCTGTAGCACTGAGAGACATATAATAAAAACCAGCAGCGTAATCCACTGACTTCTCATCACAGAAGAGCTGGTTCTCCTACATAATACCCCCTCACACATCCATCCATACCTATGTCCCCTTTCCATCGTCCCAAGGCCATCACAGCATACATCTTGATAGAACAATTTCAGTGTTTATAGTACTATGTATATCAGTCAGCGTTATCTGGAGACAGAATCCACACCAGTAATACAGGGAAAATGTAACAGAAAGAATTATTAACTAATAATTAAGGAATGAACCTCTGAGAGGCATGAAGCAAACACTGGAGAATGCAGGAACAGCAAGTGTAGCGAGCAGCTGCTGCCTCTAGGATGGAGGGAGGGCACCAAGGCAGGCCAAAGGCTGAGGCTGTGGCCTCTTGGGTGGTGGTAGAGGCAACGAGGCGTGAGGCTGGGCTGATGGGCAGAAGTCACCACTGATCGGCCAATGAAACTCATGGGAAAACTGCCCCCTGGAGTCCTGCTGGCAGCCTCTCCACAAGAATGAGAAAAACAAAGCCTCAACCCCAAGAAAACCCTTTCCTCTTGCAGTGTCTTCCCATGCTGTTACTGACAAGGCTTGCCATTGTGATGGCTGGCAAAGGGGAAACGTTTACAGGATCCATCTCCCAAAGCACAAAGAAGGGCAGAAGGATGGATTTAGAGCTGAGAGGCAATAAAGTGACAACGGCAGCACTATGATATGTCACACAGTTGCCCAAAAGCTTGTCACCATCATTCAGTGCCTCTCATCTAGGCTGCAGCTCCTGTTTCCTGGATCCCCTCTCCTCATTTATAATCTCATTTTGGCGGAACAGAGGCACTTCTTGACAACGATGTCTGAGAGATAAACTTTCTAAGAACTTGCTTATCTGAAAATGCCCTTCCTCCACCTGATAGCTTGGCTAGACATAGAATTCCAGGTTGTAAATAATTTTTCTTCAAAATTTTGAAATTTCTTCAGAATTTTAAAGAAGTAAAAAAATTAGTGTTTTTAAACTTCCAGCACTGCTGTTAAAAAGTCAAATCATTTTCTGATTCCAGATATTTTGTATGTAATCTGCTTTTTAGATTTTTTTTTCTTCCTCTGTGGAAACTTAGAATCTTTGCTTCACATCCCATTTTTTGAAATTTCACAATGATGTGTATTGGTCTTGAGTCTTTTTAAGTTAATTACCCTCGTCACCCTGTACACTTTCAACCTGGATAATCTTGTTCTCCTATTTCTTCCGTTGCATTTTCTTCCCTCATGCGCTCTCTCTCTCTCTCTCTCTGTCTCTCTCTCTCTCTCTGTCTCTCTCTCTCTGGAACTTGTAGTTGTTAGATGGTGGACCTCCTGGTTTAAATCTATAGGATAAAAAAAAATCTTTTCTCTTTCATATTTGGTCCTTTTTTATCTTTTGCTCTACTTTATGTGAGATTTTCTTAAATTTGTTATCCACTCTGTTGACTGAATATTTTATTTCTGCTATCATATTTTGAATTTTCCCAACTCTTTCTTAATATTCCCTTTTCATAGCCTCTGATTCTTGCTTCCTGGATATGTTTATCTTTTTTTCCTCTATCTCTAATTAAAGATTTCCTGTGCTTCCTACATTGTAGCACTTTTCCCCATTTCCTTCTTGTTTTGATTCTCTTTCATGTTGAAAGCTTTCTTCAAATGTCTAGTCCATGCTTACTTACGGTGCAAACCCCTGAAAGGAAGCTCTGTGGACCTGAGGAGGGTTTTCTGCTAGCATTCACTGTAAGGTCGTAGTGCAGAAATTGTGATGTCAGCAACTTTAGGTAACACTGTCAGTCATTTGTCCTGGGCTGGGTCATGCCCGCAGAGAGGAATCGTCAAATCTTCTGCCAGCCTGGCCTCAAGCATCCTAGGTGCCAAGCAGGGCTCTCACTTTCAGCCGGCTTGTCTTCCCTAGTCTCTCAGAGTCCCAGGCTTTTTTTTTTTCTTCATTTTTTTATTTTAACAAGTTTTATTTTAATATTTAAACTATTAATTTAGTGGAGCCTTCATTAATCTACTCCCCTCCAACACCTCTTCGGGAAGGTGTGGTCAAAGCCCACCAGACCGACTGTTCTGAAAGTTGGTGTGGAAACTGGAGAGCCCCCGCCTCTGGAGGGCGGAGGCCTCCCCGGAGAGGGGACCCAACATCCCCCTTTCCGCCCGCGCCAGGTAAGAGCCGGGGAGACGGGGAAGTCAAGTTACAACTCCTTTCCCCACTCCCTTAAAGGAAAGGCCTCGGCTAACCACAGGAGCTGGTAGGCAGAAGAGAAAGTAGGAACCTGCAATGTGTTAATCTAAGCGCCGGAGAAGCAGAAAGGGAAGCGCCTCAGAAATGCAGATTTCCCAGCCCCACCCCGAGATTCCAGCGGAGGCGGGGTGTCCCTAGGTGCCTGAAGAATCTGGCGAGCCAGAAAAGCTCCCCTCTCGCAGGCTCTTCTGCAGCAGAGGATCGCCGGACGAGAAACGCTGCTCAGGGAGCTTAGAGGAGCCGAGGATCTCCTTACAACCCGTGTCCACGTGGCAGCCGAGGAGGGGGTGCGGGCCCGCCAGGCTCCCCGCCACCTGCGGGGCCACCTCTGCGCACTCCCGGCACGCAGGCCACAGCTTCTCGGAGCTGAGGTGCTGGGGCCGGGCCTGCTTGTGCCGCGAGACGGCGCGAGGACGGGGCTCCCGGCGCGTCCCTAGGAGTGGCCTACTTCACACAACGAATTCCCGGAGTTCGGAAATTAACCCCCTTTAGCGGGAACGCGCATGTCCCAGAAATTCTTCTTCTTCTTCTTCTTTTTTCCTGCTGTACTAATGTATTTCATCTTTCAAAAAGAAAGACATGATTTTAATATTACTTAACAATATGTTAAAAGTAGCCAGGCTGGCCTCTGTGTTAATACAGTCGTACACTCTTTAACAGCCTTGATGGTGTGAGTACTTGATGGGTGGATTTCTTGTTTTTATCTTTCTTGTTCTGCAAGGGATCTTACACAAGTTGGCTACAAGTCAGGGGGGATCAAACACAAACAGCGCAACGTATACAGTCGGAGACAGTAAACTGTGGAGAAGGAAGGAGGCCTGCCACGCCCAGCCCGCCTAGGGTGGGACGTAGGGGCACAGGAGAGCTGGGTGACGGTCGATACTCCGGTGAGGACAGATGACAGGACAGGTCGCAATGCAGAGCCAACGGAGCCACGTGGATGATGCAAACTCCTATCTGGCCACGGCCCAAGCCTCTGAGGCTGCGGCGGTGGGAGGACGTGGCGGAAACTACTGTTCCAATCCGACAGCACAGAGCTGCAATCGAAGGAGTCTTACACACAGTCTACACGCACACGAGCTAACAGCGTGGGTCGAGCATCAACTTCTCGCTCTGGGGTCTCAGGCGGCACCAGCTCCACACAGCCCCTGGCAAGCACCACGGCTCTGGGGTGCCAGGGAGGGGCTTGGCTCTTGGGGTGGCACTTTCTCCAGAGACTAAGCCTTAACTCCCAGGTGTGGGTAATGGCTGCTAAGGCTGGGGAGAGGATCTTGACAAGGACTGCATGGTTTTTCTGATAGACTTTTAAACAGTTGCCTATATCCAGTCTTCAGAGTGTCTGATCCTAAGCCTTTTTGGAGTTCTGGGGCATAAATTACTAGCGTTTGGTTAGCTTTCCTTTTTAGCAACACACATTTTAACTTTCTAGGCAGTGTAGTGATTAGGCACATAGACTGGAGCCCAGACTGCCTGTTGGAACCTGTTTCATTTGCTGATGAGTGTAGGCAAGTTATTTAAACTCTTTGTGCCTCAGTTTCTCCATAGGTAAAATGGGGATAATAGTACACTACTCTGTAATAGCTTATGGCAGGGGTCAGCACACCACAGCCCTCAGGGCAAATCTGGTCCATGGCCCGTTTTTATGTATGGCCTATGAGCGAAGTATGGTTTTCACATTTTAAACAGTTGTAAAGAACCCAAAAAACTCATAAAAGAACATGCACAAAATATTAGGAGGTCCATAAAGCCTAAATTCGTTACTCTTTGACCCTTAAAAGTTTTCTGACCCTTGGCTTATAGGGTAGTTTTATTAATTGAGTTAATACAGGTAAAGCACTAGAACAAAATAAGGTCATCAGTCATCTATTCCCCAAGTTGAAGATATATATTCCTTACATGTAATAGAGTTTTCAGTGTATTGGTGGCATTTAAAGCCATTGATACTACATAAGAACCCCTAAAATTTAAGCTAGATAAGAGATGTTGGAAACAGATGCTTAGTGCCACAGAAAAAAGTCAGCACTGAGACAAAGGATCTCTCAGCAAGGCAATTTTACTTTTTCCACAAAGGGTGTGGAAAGTAGAAAAGTTCCTCTTCAAAGTTTCCTTTCTTGTTAAAGAATAAGAATAATAATAAATGTTAGAAATAATAGTCTCTTTTAATAAGACTTTCTTCAAAGCCTTCTTGCTTTTCACTAGTGACAATTTGTTAAGCCCTATCCTATGTAGCTGTTAGATATAAAGGAATAAGTACATTCTGTGTCCATGTGCTTTAGCCAACATATTTGTGCTAGACATGCTCACAAGCACATAGTACATTCTATATCCTTGTACTTTAACCAAGATATTTATGTTATTACTTTTCTAAGTCCTTTCACAAGCAACTTCCTGTCCCTTCCTTATTTGGACTTCCTATTTGCCTTTTGTTCTCCATTGCTTTTACCTGTTTAGAAAAGTTGTGAGCCAATCGGGTTTTAGTTTAGATTATGAGGTCTGGCTCCAATCAACAGCAATCAGACACAGCAGTAAGGACAACCCCAAATGCTAAGAGATAAATATGTCTGCTTTTCGTTTGTTTGTTGTACTCTGGCAGTGAGATGGCTAACAGGAGCATCCTTTCTGAAGAAAGTAAAGATTGCCTTGCTGAGAGATCCTTTTGTCTCAGTGCTGATTTTTCTTTGCAGCACTGAATATCTGTTTCCAACAAGAGAAGAGGCTCAAGAACTGAGCCCTGGACATCCTGACTTTAAGACGTTAGGGGATAAGAATGGTATTAGCTAAGAATATGAAGAAGACCTATATAAAGCAGGAGACAAATCAGGAGACCACAGAATACAGGAAACTAAATTTTAAAAGGTGTTTCAAAAAGGAAGTCATGATCTACAGTTTAAAATGCTAAGTAATGTGATGATTAAGAATTATCCACTGGGCCAGGCATGGTGGTTCATGCCTGTTATCCCAGCACTTTGGGAGGCTGAGGTGGGAGGATTGCTGGAGCTTAGGAGTTCAAGACCAGCCTGGGAAGCATGGTGAAACCCAATCTCTAAAAAAAAAATACAAAAATTAGGCAGGGATAGTGGAGTGCACCTGTAGTCCTAGGTACTCAGGCAGCTGAGGCAGGAGGATCACTTGAGCCCAGGAGGTCTAGGCTGCAGTGAGCTATGATCACACTACTGCACTCCAGCCTGGGTGAGTGACATAGCAAAACCCTGTCTCAAAGAAAAAAAAATTACCCACTGGATTTAACAGAGGTCATATGAGTGGCATTAGTAAGAGCAGTGGGATTTGGGACAAAAACCTTCTTGATATTTGAGAGAAAACAGGAATTACAGACCATAATGCTAGACAACTCTTTTGAAGAATTCTGCTATAAAGGAAAGCAGAGAAATGAAATGGACGGAAGTAGAGTTTTAAAAGGGCTGTTTCCAAGATGTGATGAACAGCAACTTTTGTGCTAACGTGAACAATCAGTATGCTTGCAGGTGGGTAGAAGTGATGGTGGGATAAATGAGTCTCTTTTGATTGCTTTAAAATTGCATTTAGGCTAATGCGGTGGCTCACGTGTAATCTCAGCACTTTGGGAGGCCAAGGCAGGCCTTGCCAAGGCAGGATTGCTGGAGCTCAGGAGTTCAAGAAAGGCTGAGGAGCTGTGACAGAGCAGCCTGTGGCACTCTCAGCTCTGTGCTGCTTAACACACTGCACACTGCAGTGAGATCAGCTGAGGTCACAAATTCGAGACCAGCCTGGTCAACATGGTCAAACCCTGTCTCTACTAAAAATACAAAAATTAGCCAGGCGTGGTGGTGCATGCCTGTAATCTCAGCTACTCAGGAGGCTGGGGCACGAGAATTGCTGGAAACTGGGAGGCAGAGGCTGCAGTGAGCCGACTGCACCACTGCACTCCAGCCTGGATGACAGAGCAAGACTCAGTCTCAAAAATCAATAAATAAAATTGCATTTAAAAGATATTGAAGTAGAAAGCAAGGTTAGCAACTTAAGTAGGAATTGGCAAGCTTCAGGCTGCAGGCTGTCTTACCTACGACCCATTTCTACAAGGCACACTAGCTACGAATGGTTTATGCATTTTTAAATGGAGAAAATTTTAAAACTATTTTGTGGCATATACAATTCAAATGTTTCCATGAATAAGGTTTATTAAAACACAGACACACTTTTTCACTGATGTATGGTCTTTGGCAACTATTTCACTACAAGGGCAAGGCTGAGGAGCTGTGACATTGCAGCCGGTGGCGTACTCAACTCTGTGCTGCTGCTCAACACACAGTGTTTCCAGCACCATGCACATTGCCACACCAACACCTTATTTTCACCAGTGCAAACTCACCATGTCAAAGCAACTAAAGTGTTCTTTGGGTGTCCCATTGCTAAGACACAGTGAAGTTGGATTCTGCTATCGAAATGAGCTGGCATTGTGGTTATTGTGAATTGACACGATAGTTATGCTGAAGAATACGGTGTCCATCAACTACCATGAGCCCTCCTTACAATATGTCCAACTCACAGGAAAGCAGTGGTCAGAAAAATTAGAAAATTTAAAACAGAACCTCTCATTCCTACAGAATTTCCTCAAAAAATAAAAAATTCAAATGAGGCTGCAACCAAAGTTTCCAGTGGCTCATTTGTTAGCCAAGCAAGGAAGGCCACTTCCCAATGGTAAATGGCAAACAATTGTATTTGATTGCAGCAGCCAAAGAAATGTAGCTAGAGAAAATAAGCTTGTTTAAGAGTACTGGCCTTTTGGCAAAAAGACTCGCTTGAAGAGTTGAAGTTTAAAATTTTAAAAACAACGTAGATGTTTCAAGTTTTTCTTTGCTCTTGATGATTTTTTATCGATACTGCTTAGGTGTCTTTTCACTGTGTCTCAGTGCAAGTTTAAAGTGACTGAAGAATTATTAGAATCTATGAGTAGATTTGGAGATAACTATAGGCAAGAATATTTTCAAAGTGGAGAAAACTTGAAAATAGAATTGGCTGAGTGCAACTAATGATGGCAAAATTATGAAACGGAGAAAGTCTTAGTTGAAATGTAAATATTTAAAGCCTAAGGTTGTTCATGATATTATTTATTAGCAGTGCTTTGCAGTAAATACGTGAAATGACCACGTGTTACTCAACCAGTAGTGTCAAGGGTGAATTCATTCACTTTCATGGATTTAGCCATCATCAGTTCTGTGAACATTTGTCAGACAGCACAGCTGAATATCCTGACTTGCCCTAGCACACAGCAGGTCAACAGCTTAGCAACTGACAAATTTTATTGTGACGTTTGAGCTCAGGGCAAAGACTGCAATTTTTCTGAAGGAGATAAACCACACTCAACTGCTAGTATTCAACACTGAATAGCTTTGGAAATTATTTTGTTGTAGGCCTGATAATGTTTCTTAATGAATTCACCCTAAAATTACAAGGCAAAGCAGTGCTTAAATGCAAAACATACTTCAGCAAGATTATTTCAGTTAATAATGACAACTAATGTTGCTTGAATCACAAGTAACCTCAAGCTGCTTAACCAATTCTCATGCTGTCAAAAGTTAAAAGCAGTGGCATTCCCCTCCCCATACATTGACAGCAGACACATTGCCAGTCTCAAATATAGTTCCAGCAGTGTTTTTGAGAGCTCAATGCAAGTGTGAAGGAAATTTCTGTCCTTCAAAATCCATTTAATTGTGAAACTGAGGAGATTCCATCTACCCTCCAACTGAAAGTGATTAATCTGCAACATAGTTAACATGCTGAAAGGAAAATATCAAGAGAACAATCTAATAGAATTGTACAAATGCTTTCCAAGTGATGAATATGTTTGACTAAAATTATACGCTCATGGGCTGATATCAGTACTTGGCAGTATCTACCTGCTTGAAAAGACATTTTCAGAGATAAAATACATAAAACCTAACAAAATTGCAATCAATTTTGATCATAGCCAACTACTTTGAACTGCAATTAAGCGAAACAGTCCCCTAAAAAACATTCTATCCTTCTCATTAGTAGACTTGATTAGAAAAAAATTATACTCAATTATTATTTTGAATTTTGTCAGTTAAAAAAATGTATGGACAGTCCTCGCTTGTTAAGTACTTACGTAATATCCTCGATGCTGCCTCTTGGTCTGCAAGGCCTAAACTACTGACACTCTGGTCCTTTACAGAAAAAGCTGAACCGACCCCTGAGTATAAGGAAGGGAGAAGTGTTAATGTGTGGAGGGAAAGATATGGGATAGCAACCCAGCTGCCAGGTGTGTTCCTCTCGGCACACTCAGCTGCAGACGTGCAGGCAGGGCAAGCATACAGAGTGCGGCTGGGACCGGCTCTGCTAACTTCCTTTCCATGTATCCATCTGTTTTCTATCTTCCAAAATTTTGCTGCAGGCTCACCTATTATTTTTGTCTCGGCATATGCTTACTAAATATTGGTTCTACCAGCTGAGAAGAGGTTCGTGGATAACTGGGGTAGCCTGGAAGGACTACCTATTTCAGTTTGTCACAGAAATGAATGGCCAAGTGGCTCAGGGGCACACATGGCTTTTAGACAAAGAGACTTAATGTGGGTCACAGCTCTGCCACTTCCTAGTTGTGTGACCTTAGGCATTCACTCATCTTTAAACTGGGGATAATAATACCAACAATACGTCATGGGTTGGCACACAGAAAAGCACTCCAAAAACTATTGCTTTTATTCCCACAGTAACTCTAGGGAAAAAAAATCATGCCTCAAACTTATGGCAAACAAGGAGAGAAATGCATATCTCAAATATTACACTAGCTTTGATAGCCACTTACCTATTACCGCAAAATGAAAAGCATGTCCCCACAGTTCACAACTTTCTGGAGTTCAGTGTAGATAAACATAAGAAAGTGACATCTGAAATCAAAATGCAAGGCGTAGACTCACACCAATTCCTCCTCTACGTAGTGTGGGGTTGCTCTTAGTTAAGTCTTCTAGGGGAAGGCTTTACACACTTCCAAAACCATAAAAGTGTTTCACATTTGCCAACCAATGTACACGAATATAAAATAAGGTTACTGAAGAAAATACCTTTATGTTTTATTCCATACAATTGTTTCATTTTTTAAAATGTAAGTGGATCATTTTTTAGACTGTAGGTCTTTGGGTTTTTAGCAAAGGTGTTTAAAATGCAACTCTCTGGGACCCATTCAGACTTACTAAACCAATCTCCAGTGGACAGACCAGAAACCTCCAGTTTAATGAAATTCACAAGTGATTTTTAAGTGTTACTATTTTCAGCAGTACTACAAACCATGAAGTCCTACATCTTCATCCCCTTGGCTCTTACAAATGGAAGATTAGAGGAACTCAAATAGTACTAGTATGCTGGGCAAGTCAGAAAAGACACACAACCACACACAGACAAACGCAAGGGAAGTGCTCAAAGGCACACCAAAATACAGGTATTTCTTCATTGATCACAGGTCATATTTCCAATGGTTCCTTTATTTTGAAAAAAAAAATTTTTTTTTTTTGAGACCGAGTCTTGCTCTGTCACCCAGACCTGGAGTGCAGTAGCATGATCTAAGCTCACTGTAACCTCTGCCTCCTGGGTTCAAGCAGTTCTCCTGCCTCATCCTTTGGAGTAGCACGCCACCACACCCAGCTAAGTTTTTGTATTTTCAATAGAGGTGGGTTTCATCATGGTGTCCAAGCTGGCCTCAAACTCCTGACCTTGTGATCCACCCACCTCGGCCTACCAAAGTGCTGGGATATAGGCGTGAGCCACTGCACTCAGCTTGAACTTTAAAAATTACTTGTAATCATTGATTCATTCAACAAACATTAACACCTAGTATGTGCTATGAACTTTTCTAGGTGCTTGGGATCCAACATGGAAAAATTCCCTAGTTTACATTCTGGCCAATTGTGTTCTGCTCTTGGAGCTAGATGACTAGTTAAAAATTTGACTAATAACCTCTAAAGACCGAGAGCCTTCCATCTGGTTCACTGCTATTTTTCAATGTGCATATCTCTGCACCCGTCTCTACGAAAAGTACAAAAAATTTGCTGGGCGTGGTGGTGTGTGCCTGTAGTCCCATCTTCTCAGGAGACTGAGGCAGAAGAATTGCTTGAAACTGGAAAATGGAAGTTACAGTAAGCCGGGATCGTGCCACTGTACTCCAGCCTGGTGACAGAGCGAGACTGTATTAAAAAAAAAAAAAAAAAAAAAAAAAAAAAAAAAAGCTAGCACCTCTCCCTTTCCAGAATGGGAACAGACTGGTTTAATGATGAAGTCTGGGACCATAGTCAGGACACAGAGCTGACTCACAAAATGTAGGTTCTTGATAAATTACTTAACCTGGTATGTTACTTCAAAGTACAAGTGTGATCATGCTCAATAAGGCCTACGTGCCCTTCTCATTCTGACATTCCATCACATTCCCATTTCTCCCAAACTACTCTGTCCGTGAGTAAGGGCTGGGTCTTAACTCTGTGTTCCCGGCAACTGGAATAATTGTCTGGAAAAATAATCTGAGTATTCGTTGAATGCCCATCTCATTCTGATATTCCATCACATTCCCATTTCTACCAGACTATGCTAAGTCCTTGAGAGGAAGGGCTGTGTCTTAATTCTGTGTTCCCAGTATCTGGAATAATTAGATGTCTGGAAGAATAATCAGAGTATCTGTTGAATGAATAAATGACTGGCTCCATGACATGACTGCAGCTCTTCACAAAGGTTTATGTAGAATACTTGTAATGCTACAAGTATTGAGGCAAGATGAAAAGAAAGCAAAGTTACTTTTAGGGTTTTTCAAAATTCTGTAATGGTTCTAGAATTGCCATTTATATTTATGCCTGTTCTAAGAATTTCATGCATTTTTCTTAAAATCTAATACACAAATTCTACAGAAGAAAGCCTTCAGTTACCTCTACCAAAGCTAAGCAATTTTTTAAAAAGGCGGGGGGTGGCAGGGAATGACTATGTATTTCATTAAACGGAAAAATCTAGATCTGACACCAGTTTCCTTATAAAGGTCAGCAATCCCTAATCACTGATTCTGAGACCCAAAAAATCTCTGAAAACCTAGTTTTTCCATAAGTTTGTGAGAAAAAATTGATCTAATCGATGTAAGGCAGATAGCTTACTGCCTTACATAGTTAATCCCAGTAACTGTGAAGTCTGATTGTAACTGCAGAATTACTAATGTTTGATTATGGGATGCTGCCCCAGGCCCCATTGAGGGTGTTATGTAATCTACATTATATATATTATCTCTAAAAAGGAGAAAATTCTGAATTCTAAAACCCCAAGGGTTTCAGATAAAGGATTATAGTAAACTTAAAAAGAAAGTAAAAGCAACAGAAGCCTCAGACTGTATACTATTGCCATCTGCTGATGTTGATATAGAACTACAGCTATGTAATCCAAATGGGAAGATTTCATCTTGCTTATATGGTTAACAGCACCACACTCATAACTTGGAAAATAGTTGAGATTTTATTTTCAAAAGTAATTATTTAAAAAAAAACAAAAAAACCCCCCTTATGTCCAAGAGTTGATGTGGGGGGGAAAAAACCCTTAGTGAAGTTTAAAAAAGAAACCTCTACAATATTTGCAAGACTTTGTGTGTTACCCATCTTGATTTAATGTAGTTGAATACCTTTTAGATTTATCTTTAATGCATGGTGAGGGTACACTGGCTAACCCTTTGGGGTGCTAATTTTAATTCCTCTTGTATTAAGTTGAGCTGAAAGCCACAGGTAAGGACTGATGCCATCAATGCTGTACCAACAAAATACTCAGAAATTGCTCTGCTGACCATTTCCAACAGAGCGAAAAGCAACATCAAGGTTAAAGAATCTCATGTTTTACATACCGTATAATCACAGGTGGTAGGAACCCTCTCTATGAAACCTATTCTAGACCATAATAGCCTTTTGGGGTACAGTCATCTCTTTCTGTCCTACCATAAATATATTCTAAGTTTCCTAGGAGTTAAATGTACTATATGTCTTGTTTACCCCCAAAAGATGTAAGCTTTTGAAACTAATGTCTTCTTTTACTTTCTCTTCCTCCTTAACTACCATGGTTAGCAGCAGCTTGTTGGCACAGAGGAACCAAATAACAAGTACTAAGTTTTGTGATGATAAATTTTAGTGTCCTGCATTTACTTCTGAGGAGTTACCTGAATTGGACTTTTAAAATTAGGCCTAATTATGTTTTCAGTGTTAAGGCTATTTCAGAAAAGACCTTTCTCTTCTCCACGAAAAAATGTGTTTTTATATA
The DNA here is from genome assembly GCA_963574635.1 of Cheracebus regulus. NCBI lineage: Eukaryota > Metazoa > Chordata > Mammalia > Primates > Pitheciidae > Cheracebus > Cheracebus regulus. Next base: position 20,932 of record CAUYQU010052081.1, read on the forward strand.
AATCACAAGGATTCAATGGAAACCATCGGGAAGGAATAAAAGACCTAAGGTCCCAAAAAGAGCAACAATTGTTCTCTTTATTGCACAAGAGAAAATATGCTGTCAGGACTTACAACGCTTGACGACTAATGGTCTGTGGCCCTCTCTTTGGTTCTACTAATATTTACAGGTCAAATCTTATATCCTCTTTCTTTCTCAAAAGGCCTAAAATCATGAACTTGCTTAACTCAGTAACTAATTAGGACATCACTTGACCAGATTTTAGGGACTTTCTCTTTTCCACTTTGTTACAAGGCAGGGGATCACAGTCACTTACTTGAGGTGTCCCTCTGACATCTAACTTCCGAGTGAAGAAAAAAAGCACAAATTGAAACACCACCTTGGGTTGTTTCTATTCTCAGATCCAAACTGATAAGAGTTAGCCTGTTCTGGACACCAACTTCTAAATTAATATGGTCTAATCCTCAGAACACAGGAGAATGGAATGAATGAAATTCAAAATCTTCTCTAAAAATGAGTAAGGGGCTTATTAAGGGGGAAATCCAAAAGTATGTAATTTAAAGAAATTTATTCTTTAAAAATATTTTCATGTACACTTTCATGACTATTTTGAGGGGAACAAGGAGATTATCCTACAGTAATATTAGCTTAAAAACATAAGTGACATGTATAACAATACATTTTGGAAATAACTGGCATAATAAAAACGCAAATGTTTGTAGTGATTTAAGGCTACAAGATATTTAAGACCTCAGATTAAATGAACCCACATTAGAGTAATGCAAACCAAAACTTGCAATTTTATCATTTCTTCATACTATATAACCCTTAATACTATGCATAAACAAGTTAACCCATTCCCAAATCATAACTGGAAAAGAAAGACAAAAGGAAAGTCTCTCAGAAAAACAGTGATAAATTTGAATGCATAGTACAATATGCATCCTCTATTTCAATGTTTAACACACTGGCAACAACCCCATTTAATAAAAGAAAACCATGAGTTACTATTTAAGCAAAAAATATTTTTATGAAAAAAAAAGTTGAGCTTCTTGCCTAGAAAAATCCTTTAATATCTATGTTCCTAATACAGTAAAGCCTTTAAAAATGTGTTAATGAAGATTCAATTTGCATGGGAAATCCACTTTCTTCAATGTGGATAAATATTTTTTGCTGGATCACTTTAAATGGCAAAATCTTCAGAAAACAGAACAGAAAAATATAGCATCTTTAATAAACATTTCAAGACAATAAGGTTATATTTACAGGATGCTATCTATAATCAGAGATCACCTAGAAGCAAAAGGAAATTGCTATCATTTCATTGTCCTTTTCTCAGCAGCCAACTATGACCACATAAACTAAGAAGATCCAAGAAGCAATGAGATGTGTTCTAGGTGAAGTAAGTTTCACAGAACAAACAATTCTCATAAAATAAGTTTTTCTTTTTCTTTTCCCCCTGAGAATCAAGTTAATCTATCATTGGATTGCAATCAAGACAAAGATAAGAGCTCTAAATCCTCAATCATGTCAAGATCAAAACTATGTAAGACATTTCCACTTAGAAAAGCTAAAAATGTACAAATGAAGAAAATGTAAATAGCAAGACAAGGTGCTTGATAGTACTAGTATGGCAGAAATTTATGGTATTTGGTAACATATACAATTAAGTGACACCTGGGAAAAACTTTATTGCTCTTGATGGAATATAGCACCACTTTGAAGACTAAAAGATGGTTAGAATTAACCACCTTTTAATCAACAATAGGCATTAATAGGAAAAGTGCTTAAAGAAGTAGTTCCGGAAAAAGGTAAGTTAGAGGAAATTTTTGTATTATATATTTTAAATACGTTACCCACTTGTCTTCGTTAAATAGACAATCAGCAATCTATTTTAGTAATGTAATATCATATTTGCTACTATCAGTCTATCACTCAATAATATAAAATCAAAGGACAGAAAAGTCATTCAAACTTATAAAACAAGTTAGAATATTATAAAGTAATTTTATGCCAAAAACATTCAGATAATTATTGCTTAAATATACAACAATCACACCTGTGAAATTTTCCAAATCAGAACTGAGAAAATTTCTTCTGTGTGCTGTAACATTTATCCTATGGGAGAGAGGAATATCTAAAGGACGTGTAGCAATTGCCTAACGACTATGGAAAATAGCTCAATTTCCCCCTGAACAATTTCCAAAAACTAATGCTACAGTGGTCATTCAGCAATCAGAAGAAAACATGATTACACACATGCTAGAAAACAGCCAAATGATTTCAAGATAATTTGCAACTAGTACTTTGTTCAGTCTTTAGAAAGTAGATTTTAAATTTCCTTATTCTAAAAGAAAAGGTCTGGATGGATAAATTGCTATGCAGAAGCACAAAGTTTTTTTTGTTTGTTTGTTTTAATGCAATCTTCTATAAGAAGTAATTTAAAAAGCCAAACAATTTAACATATTTAAATGGGATTTCCTCTGAGATTGACTTTCTCTATTAGTTTCTTTCTCTGTTCCTCAATCATCTGCAATATCAGAATTACTACACTGGTAATCTTCATAATAAAATGTGATCCTATCTCATTTAATGTAGCTTGACTTTCTGTAACTATTTCAAGAGTGGAATTTCTAAAAATAATTTAATCCAATGTAAGCAGGCACAGGAATTCTGATAAAATTGGTTAAGTTTTAGAGTACTACACAGGTAATATTGCAGCATGATCTGTATACGAGAGAAAATAAATAAAAATCAAACCTCTGTAAATGAAGAGGATTTCAGATATTTATGGCTGGCATAAAAGAAAACAATTTTATACTTTTATCAGACATTTTTACAAAGAAAATGTCTTGATAATCTTGTTCTCAACTTATAATCATTTATATATATATATATATATATTGATTGGGTGATGCAGAAAGCCACAAATGAGAAAAGGACACTAAGGTTTTAATAAGGGGAACAAAAAATTGTTTTCACCAGTATAGATTCACATTACAGTACACCAATATTGACAGCATTCTCTTGTCTATTTTTGGTACAGAAGATGGTATTTCTCTACATAACCTTATTGTAAGGCTTCAGTAACTAAAATGTAAAACAAAACAAACAAAAAATCCCCCCCAAACAAAACAAAACCCCAGCCTATTAGTTTACAGTTTATTTTAAAAATTCCAAAAGACACTGCAAGTTCTAAACTTTTAGTAGTGCTACCCATACACAACCATCTGGTTAAGAACCCAGTAAAAGAGCCCCCTTCCAAGGAAGCTTTCCAACAGTAGAGTTGTGCAATATGGATGTTTCTTACTACAAGAAAAAAATTATACATGGCACATTCTCATTCATATTCTGTAATGTAAAAAGTTACAAACATACCTAATCAAATAAATAATAATAAAAAAAGAATTTGAATGTATTTGTTAAGTATCCTAAAACCACTACATAGAATAATGGCAACTTTCACTCACAGATTATTTACATGGTAATACCCAGTGTGGGTACACTGCTACAAAACTGAAAACAGAAGGAGTAAACTTGAAATGTTTTCCATAATAAAGATCTAGCAGCATGACTATCTAATGCTGTTTTATCCTGATTGCTTCCGAAACGTTCCTTTTTAGTCTGTGTCTTCATCCAGTTCATAATTGTCTTTATCATAAATATCTTTTACTAGAAGAACCCGTACAAGCATATTTTCCAAGGTGTTTCGGTCCAGTGAAGTAGATGTGTACCAGACAGGGCTATCTGTAGAACTAGAGCATTCTGGTTGCAAATAAAAAACATCCATTCTCTGATTTAGATTCTGTGGACTTTGGAGGGGGGGGAATGGAGAAAGAAAAAGTCAATTTCACAAAATACATACAAAATTTCACACAACTTTTTTCTCCTTTCAGGAATAGTTCAGACCCCATTAATCACATTATATAATAAGACCCTACGCCTCAATGTCTCCATTACTGTCATTAAAGTATTCTCAAAGTTATTTTCTGTGATAGAGATTTCCCACTACAATTTTAACTATTTACCACTCATTATTTTAATGTTACCATTAGGCAAGTAAAACACTGCCAATTATGATTTCAAGATGCAACAATTTAAACTGTGCATTCCAGTTTCAGAAACAGTAAAATGTGAAAATGTCTTAGAATTTATGAAATATGGCAGCATATAAAATTAAAAAATTCTTACAGCATTACATAATAGAAACTTAATTTTTAAAATACCAACAAGGTAATAGTGAGATAGGAATTTCCACGTAGTAAATAGTTACTATCAACCGACGACTTTTGCACTGTTGCAGCCAAATAGGACTACCTTAAACCATGGTGAGAAATACAGGTTGAGCATCCCTAATTCAAAAATCCAAAATCTAAAACTCTTTGAGTGCCAAAATGACACTAAAAGTGGAAAGTTCCACACCTGACCTCATGTGAGGAGTTTGCAGCCAAAACACAGGCACACAGATTACTCAGCATCCCCAAGGGGAAAATAAAATCACCTTCAGGCTACATAAATAAAATTATCTTCAGGCTACATGTATAAGGTATATATGAAACATAAATAAATTTCATGTTTAGAGTTGGGTCCCATCCCCAAGACATTTCATAATGTATATGTAAATATGCCAAAATCTGAAAAAATCTGAAATCTAAAATACTTCTGGTCCAAAGCATTTTGGATAAGGGGCATTCAACTTGTACTACTACCATCGTAAACATGACATTATTGTTTTTACAAGTTCTTGAGGGCCATCCTAGGGACCTAACTGTAATTTATAAATTTGTTTAAATAGGGAAGTATATTTTGAATTCATGTTGACCTTTTGAAAATTAGAGAGTACTTACTTAAAACAACAGGCAAGCATAAAATAATCGATGGTCTCTAAACATTTTATTGGCTTAAACTTTTAAAAATGCCTGTTTGTCTGAGATCAGGGGGAAAAAAATTCCAGAATATGATTCCATTTTTCATACCTGCTTGACTGTTTTCTCTTAAATGTAACCTATCTATACTACCTTTGAACATACCTTTACACCAGGCGCTGGCAAACTATAGCCACCCACCTGCTTATGTAAAGTTTTATTATAACACAGCCACATGCCACTAAACTTATATATAGCATATGGCTGCTTTTTAGTTACAAGAGAACTGACTAGTTACAAAAGAGATTTATAGCACTAAAGGCCTAAAATATTTATCATCTGACTCTTTAAGAAAAAGTTTGTGTCCCCTGCTTTGAGGTCATTGAAATCGCTATAATTTAAAAGAAAATGACAGGCACAGTAGCTCATGACTGTAATTCCAGCACTTTGGGAGGCTGAGGCACGAGGATCAGTTGAGGTCAGGAGTTCAAGACCAGCCTGGGCAACACAGCGAGACTGTCTCTCCAAAAAATACAAAAATTAGCCAGCTATGAAGGCACATGCCTGTAGTCCCAGCAGTTTGAGGTTGCAGTGAGCTGTGATCACGTGCCACTGCACTCCAGCCTGGGTCAGAGAGCAAGAACCCAACTCAACAACAACAACAACAACAAAAAAAAGAAAGTAAAGAAAATGACAGCAGTAGTAATTTCATTAGTAGAGGATGATTTCTTAACATATGCTTAAACTCTAGTATGATGTATAAGCTGGGTATTTCAAACTAAAAGATTATAACTGAATGAGCCTGGGTATAACTGAGAGAGAAGAAATCTCAGAAGAAATCCATTTAAAACACCTATTGGTAATGTTAAATTTAAATCAGCCAACTTCTACTACCATTTTTAAAAGTTAAGTATCATTAACACTCACCTTTTAGACAAGTAGCATTCAAACATTTTCACAGGACATCTGGAAGGATTGGCTGTGTTTTCAATTTGTTCAAATACTGGCTCATCATCTTCATGTTTTCTTTTTCCAGTAGTAATTTTATCTTAAAAAATAAAAATGAAATAAATCTCCTAAACTAATCTTAAAGAAAGACATAAAGATCACTCCTGGTATCTGTTATATACCAAAGAATAGGACTCGGTGTCCCTTGGAGTTCTAAGTTAAGGCTCTTCTGGTAACAATTTTTCAAACAAAAGGAACTGAGACATCTTAAGACAACATAGGTTGTCGTATTTCATAAAAATGACTGTCCTTAGGTTCTTAACAGGTGACCCAGGTGGTGTTTAATAAGGCAAGGTTTGGATATCCCTACTATAGACAATCTCAAAATGGAAATCCGGGCCGGGTGTGGTGGCTCACGCCTGTAATCCCAGCACTTTGGGAGGCCGAGGCAGGCAGATCACCTGAGGTCAGGAGTTTAAGACCAGCCTGACCAACATGGAGAAACCCTGTCTCTACTAAAAATAAAATGTCAACCAGGTGTGGTGGCACATGCCTGTAATCCCAGCTACTTGGGAGGCTGAGGCAGGAGAATTGCTTGAACCCAGGAGGTGGAGGTTTCGGTGAGCCGAGATTGCACCATTGCACTCCAGCCTAGGCAACAAGACAGAAACTCCGTCTCAAAAAAAAAAAAAAAGAAGAAAGATAACTGTTACACTACCTTCATTATCTGTTCCACATAAGGAAGACACTTGGTATCGAAGACATGCTTTGTTTTCCATCGTTAAAGGATTTTTTTTCCAATGCCTAAACACAGTGCCAAAGGAAAGTCTTAAGTGTTGTTCCACTGTTTTCAGGCCAAAATACTTAGTGTTAAAGTAGAACAGTGTATTCAGAAGAGCTACTGGAGAGTGTGATCCTAGTTGTTTTATCCTCCAGAGATAGTCTTCTTCAACTCGAGAGAATATTGACCCTTAAATAGAGAGAACTATTTTAAAAGAATTATAATGAATAAAAGTCTTCATTTAACCATCTAGAAGTAGATATAGTTAATTTAAGGACAAATCTATACCAGTTCTCCATTAATATTAGATTAACTAGAGTAATTTTAGAAATACTTATGCAGTTAATAATACAGGGGCTACTATGGAATTATTATCTATGAAATAAGGGACTGGATGTTTGCTTCTGTTCCTCAGTAGGACAAGCAAACAGCAGTCAGAAAAAATTTAAATCCTTTTAAAATTAAAATTGGAGAATTTAAATTCCTGCAAAAAATTGGTGACTCCATACACATGCACATTTTCTTTATATACTGAAAACAGTGGTTTAAGAGTAATTTATATCGGAAGTGCCACTAGAAGGCTTCAGACATGAACATCCAGTCTCATATTCCAGAGGAAGTAGATCACATTTCTTACAAAGTTCTTCATAAACACTAGTTATTGACCACATTCATTTCTAATTCAACAGGTGAACATCAGGTAAACTCATGAGTAAGTGTTCAGAAAATGTTATCTACTTTAAATGACTTCTTAGTATTTTCAAACATATTCTGTAAAAATAACAATCCCAATATCAAGAGAGCAACACCTTTATTTAAAACAGCATTACCATCGGGAAGTATGCTTGGTTGCCAGCTTCGTAGTATTTTATTCAATTCTTGCTCAAAAGTTTGGTATCCAGGATCAATAAATATGTTGTCTTTTCGATTACTTCCACATAAGTACTACAAAAAAACAAACAAAAAAAAGCCCCATAAACTTTCTTGAAAGAAAATCAGCTAATTATAAATAGTGAACATATTATACTCTGTATTTCTTAAGAAAAAAATTAAGTTTTATGTCTTTGAAATACAATCATACTACTAATAAAACATGAGATGACAAATTAATGTACCTAGAAATTATAAAAAATCATAAATTATCAACAGATCTTTTTCTTGAAGCACTCAAAACTGAAATACCCCAGAAACGAGAATATAAAAACTGGATGATAATCTTCAGTCTGTTAGACAAAAAACAAAACAAAACAATATCTGATTCCAGTGTTTATTATACAGTAAAGAAAAATTTAAATTTTAAAATAAGAGTGATTTTTTATTTTTTTTATTTTTATTTTTTACAAAATAAAGAGTAATCAAGGTAATAACTAAAGAAAAACAGAGTGGGAAGGATGGGAGGAAATGTTATCTGTAGCTATTGAAAGCTCTCTTCTAGCACTCTGACTTTGTCAGGCTAATGCTTTTTTCTTATTGTCTCTATATTCCTAATTCTCCACCTGTACAACAGTGCAAATTTATGAATCTTGTAACTCGCTGTCACAAACCTAGAAAAATGTTAACAGTGAGGGTGGTTATGAAATCATTTGAAGTACTAATGTTTATATTGGTGAAATTTAAAACGAAAATAACATAAAATTATATGGTAATAGTACAAAGGATAGAAGGCAAGAATTGGGAGTACACTGTTCTACGACTCTTAACTACATGTGAAGTAGTACAGTGTTATTTGAAGGTAAACATGTAATTAAAGATGCAGATTGTAAACCTAAGGCATCAAGTAAAAAAACTTAAGAGGTACAAATAATAAGCCAACAGTGGAAATAAAGTGGAATCATAAAACAGAAAAAGATGCAAAAAGAAAGAACACAGAATACAAAACAACCTGAAGGACAATAGATTTTAATCCAATGACAGCAGTGATCATGTTACATGTAAAAGGTCTAAGCCAAGGTTAGCAAACTAGAGTCCCGGAGTCATATCTGGCCCATGCCTATTTTTATAAAATTTTCTTGGAATACCGACATACTGGTTCATTTGCATACTGTCTACAGTAGCTTTCACGTTATAATGGCATAGCTGAATGGTTGCATGACTCAGACAAGCATGACCTGTAACCACGTACCATTTGCTCCTTTATTTTAAAAGTCTGTTGGTTCCTGCTCTAAACAGCAATTAAAAGACAGATACTGGGCTGGGAGCAGTGGCTCATGCCTATAATCTCAGCACTTTGGGAGGCCAAATCGGGCAGATCACTTGAGCTCAGGAGTTCAAGACGAGCCTGGGCAAGACGCTGAGACCCGTCTCTTAAAAAAAAAAAGTACAAAAATTAGCCAGGCATGGTGGTGTGTGCCTATATTCCCAGGTACTTGAGGGGCTGGCCCAGGAGAATAGCTTGAGCCTGGGAGGTCAAGGTTGCAGTGAGCCACAAGATCACACCACTGTATTCCAGCCTGGGACACAGTGAGACAGTCTCAAAAAAAAAAAAAAAAAAGATAGATATTGTCAGATTCAGTTTTTTTAAGGTAAGGTTCAACAATATACTGTCTACAAAAACTATTTTAAATAAAAGAACAGATAAGTTAAAAGTAAAAGAAAAAATGTACACCATGTATATACTAATCGAAATGTAAGAATGCTATCATCTGAGTTGATCCGATGTTATTCAAACTAGTCAAAGGAATATGTTACTCAGCAAAACTCTAAAACAGTAGATCAAAAACTCCTAATGTCTTTCAAATACAACGATAGACCAACTGATAAAAGCCTAGAAATCAACAAAGTGACAATGCTAGATTTCTCCCCTGCTTTTGGGTTAGTCAAAGGGTAGATGTTCTAACAATACCATTTCCTAAACTATCTGCAGATCCTCATTGTTACGAATGAGAATAGCACTGATTGCTTAAAATACATCATGATTCCATCTATTCAGTGGGACTATAAACTTCTATATTGTTCTTGGATTTCTAAAACTACAAACTTAGTTGAGTATTACATAAAACAATCACTAAAACTCCCAAGTTTAGAATAGCAATTTATATTTTTTATCATAAAGCAACATACATAATAAAAAAGGAGGGAAGGCTGGGTGCGATGGCTCACGCCCGTAATCTCAACACTTTGGGAGGCTGAGGCGGGTGGATCACGAGGTCAGGAGTTCAAGACCAGCCTGGCCATCATGGTGAAACCCTGTCTCTATTAAAATACAAAAATTAGCTGGGTGTGGTAGCAGGCACCTGTAATCCCAGCTACTTCGGAGGTTGAGGCAGAGAACTGCTTGAACCTGGGAGGCAGAGGTTGCAGTGAGCTGAGATAGCATCACTGCATTCCAGCCTAGGTGAAGAAGCAAGACTCATCTAAAAAAAAAAAAGCAGAGGGAAAGGATTCTGAAATAATTATTTTCATCTGTAAATCCAGCAAAAAGAGAAAATTTCTGTGTAACGTTCAGACCCTTAACAGTAATAATAAACCAAAAACTACTAAGTACCCAACTCAGCTGTACTAAAAGCAGTTCCTAAATGAAGTGCCAATACTTAATCCTGAAAAGGTTTCTCTAGGAAATCCATGATAAATGATCTGCTGCTCTTGTGACAGAATGAATTACAATATGTTGTATTACTCATTGTGGTAGTATGGGAAGCAATGCCACATTATTGTTGCTGTTATTTTCCATCTTAGGCAGTCACAACTTAACAAACATCTATTATATACATACATAGTTGCCTTATCACCAAAGCCCTTGCAACCAATGAGAATCTACAGAGGAAAAGAATGTATGGTTCAGAACACAGGCAAAGGAGAACCTGTGAAGAAGAGCAGCAACTTACAGTAACTAATCCTACAGAAAACTTCCTGATAGAACAGTCCTGTCAGAAGAGTAGCTTTCTTATTAAAAATAAAATCTTCACAGAAAGTCTTCAATTATAAAATTATTTGAATTAATAAGTATACTTTTAAAAAAATATAAATTCCTTTTATAAGAATTACTGGTCTCTCATTTTACTTCGATTTCTTTGGGACTATATGTGAAAGATCTAGCATTTCCTAGATAATTTTGGAACATCTATAAAGAATAATATCAAATGATAAAAATATAACATTACACAATTAACTTTAAATATTCTAGTAGTGACATTTTATTTTTATTTATCTATTTTTTTGAGACAGAGTCTTACTCCGTCACCCAGGCTGGAGTACAGTGGTGTCATCTTGGCTCATGCTGCCTCTGGCTCCCAAGTTCCAGTGATCCTCCTGCCTCAGCCTCCTGGGTAGCTGAGGTTACAGGTGTGTGCCATATGCCTGACTAATTTTTGTATTTTTAGCAGAGACAGGGTTTCACCATGTTGGCTAGGCTGGTCTTGAACTCCTGACCTCAAGTGATCCGCCCGCCTTGGCCTCCCAAAATGCTAGGATTACAGGCATGAGTCACTGCACTCAGCCCACATTTTAAAAATTAAAAAGAAAGAAGTATAATATTTTACTTAACCCAATATATCCAAAACATGTAATCCCAACATATAATGTAAAACTAACATTTAAAAAATACGAATTCTTTAAAATCTTGTATATATTTTACACTGAGAACACTTCTCATTTCAGATTAGCCACATTTCAAAAGCCCTGTTTCTTATGGATTAAAAACACTTTGTAGGGCAAAGCAGCACACTGATATATTTCCACTTACTTAAACAGAAATTACAGTACTGGTACTTGAGAAGCAGAACGAAAATCTCATAAAACACAGCTAATAGAGAGTTGAAAAGTATGTATTTTAGATATGTTCAGACTTTTGGCATGTTTGTTCAGACAAGTATAGTCACTAATATGACAAACAATAATATTGTCAAATGTTTTGGAGAGCCAGCTAAAGCAAGAAACATTGTATCTAACAATATACATGACAATTTATAAAATTAAATAAATATTGGGAATATAAGACATTCATAATTTGAGGGCTATTAGATTTTACTTGTAAGTCTCTCAAATCAGTTGTTTTATTAAATGTTATTTGAATAAACCTTAAGAATAATATAAAATAACCCATCATTAATTAATTTAAGCTACAAATCAGCCATTCTGCATAATAATTTGTGTTTCAATGAAAATATTTCAGCCTTCAGATGCCTATGCCCAAGAAAAAAAATTTCAAGTGTCATCTCTAAAAATACTTAAAACCTTTTGATGTTTCTCCCTGGATAAAGATGAAATCTAAACATTTTATCAAGGAATAGAGGCCTTTGTGATATGACTCTTACTTACTACAGCCCCACCCTCATCACCTCAAAGCCCTCTCCACTTCACATGCTACATTCCAGCTAGGCTAAGTAGCTCCTGGTAAACTGTGCCCTTGTACTGCCAACTGTCCTTCTCTCGTGCTTCTGCTGAATAAATTTCTACAAGTACTTCAAAATTCAATTTAAAATTTAAAACTCAATGTCTTCTACATTCCAATACTTTTTCACAGTATATACTTAGGTAGAATTAATTAGTCCCAATTCTGTGTTACGTACACACAATGAATATAACATTATTTAAATATTATTTGTCTGTGTATTTCAAATCTTTGAGTGGAACATACTATAATGGCTTTTAGTTCAAACTGCTCACCAGATTCAAAATTTATGAGCTGTGTAACTTGGGCATTTTTAATTATCAAAAAATGCTGATAATTATAGTAAAGTTGTTGAGAGGACTGAATGACAGATCAAGCATGTAGCATAGTACATGGAAAGCAGTAAACAATCAGTATATGTAAGCTGTCAACACACTTATCTCAATCTCCAAAGCCTACTCCAGGGTCCAGCATCCAGTATACAATAGCACTTTAATGTTTGCTGAATTAACCAATGAAAGAAGGACTCAAATAGCCTAAATCAACCTCATCAATCCTATTAAAAAATAAAGAAGCCAGGCATGATGGCTCATGCCTCAACACTTTGGGAGGCCGAGGCAGGTGGATCACAAGGTCGAGAGATCAAGACCATCCTGGCCAGCACGGTGAAACCCTGTCTCTACTAAAAATACAAAATTTAGCTGGCCATGGTGGCGCGTGCCTGTAGTCCCAGCTACTGGGGAGACTGAGGCAGCAGAATCACTTGAACTGGGGAGGCAGAGGCTGCAGTGAGCTGAGATCATGCCACTGCATTTCAGCCTGGCAACAGAGCAAGACTCTGCCTCAAAAAAAAAAAAAAGAAAAAAGAAAAGAAAAGAAAATTCTTAAGGCCCTCTGAATAAAGAAAGCTTAAATAAGTTTAGAAATCCTCTATGAATTTTAATAGAATTTAATTATTTGAAAACTATACATTTACACAGAAATTAACAAGTCACATTGTGAGTTTACTGTATTTTTTAATTTGGTGTTTTCTTCTTAAAAAACACATCCCTCCATATAAAATATTTAACACAAACTAAAAAGATAACCTATTAGATAATGGGGAAATTCAGAGAAAAGTAAATGATCAATAAACACAAAAAGATCCTCAAACTTTTTGGGAAAGAAATCTATTGATATCTTTAAAAATAAAAAATACGCTTTTCTTAAGATCTAATAATATCCTTTCAGGAATCATATCTCAGAAATAAAAGCATCAGTTCTTTAGGATAATAATATTTGTGTGAGGCAGGAGGGAAGCAGAGGAGGAAGGAAAGTATACACTGTCTTAACAGCAAAATTCTATAAAACAAAAAGAATGCTCATCATTGTGGAAATTACTAAATTAACTGTGGTACAGCACACAATGAGATAGATACACAGTTAGGCTGTAGAAGTATGTAATACAGTCTAGTGCTCCGAGTTGACAAAACTACCATCTCTTTCATCAGGTTCATAAAAAACAGAGAAATATACACATCTAGCTAACAATGATAAGCGGGGGGGTGGAGATTAAAGAAAAAAAGGCGGCAAGGCATGATGGCTATTGCCTATAATCCTAGCACTTTGGGAGGCTGAGGTGGGTGGATCACCTGAGGTCAGGGGTATGAGACCAGTCTGGCCAACATGGCAAAACCCCATCTCTGCTAAAAATACAAACAAAACAAAACAAAACAAAACAAAAAACCTAGCCAGGTGTGGTGGCTCATTCCTGTAATCCCAGCTATTTGGGAGGCTGAGGCAGGAGAATTGCTTGAACCCAGGAGGCAGAGGTTGCAGTAAGGTGAGATCACACCACTGCGCTCCAGCCTGGGTGACAAAGTGAGACTCCATCTCAAAAAAAAAAGCATCTACAGTTCTATTTATAGTAAATTTAGTATGACAGATATGTGTTCACATATGTAAAATAGTATATGAAAGAATGATTATGAAATGCTAATGCTGGTTATCATAGGATTTCATATCATTTTCCTTCTTCCTCAAACATTTCTATATTACGTGAACATTTAACAGTAACCACCATTCCTTATACAAAATCAGTGGAGGAAAGTCAGTTACTTTGAGGAAGAACAACAACAAAAAAGCTGTGCTCCCCTTTCATACAGTTTCATACAGTACCAGTTATTTACAATTATATTTAATTTTTCAATGTACAAAACAGAAGTGACTATTTGCTTCAGCAGACATTCGTAAGACTTAGTCCTTACGACAAAAGATATTGTTTCTTCTATAGACATATGGAAGAAAATCATACTTACTGTCAACTGTATCTTTATTGTCAGATGTGAGCAAAACTAATGAATGCAACAGAAATACATGCACACTCTTCCAAAAATAGCTTCTATTTCTGTATACACCTTGAACTAACATTAAACAGCACTGATTTCTGGAAAGTTTACTTTAGTTATCTTATCTTTACACTGAGTTTCAGGATTACTTTTAAAGCTGCTTATAAATACCACAGAGTTTTTGAAAAGAAGTCTAAGTCTGTGAAAATGTATTCAATAACGAAAATAGATATTCCACAATTTTTAAAATTGTGGTTAACTCCAGAACAAAAAATTACCATTTTTACCATTTTTAAATGTGCAGTTCAGTAGTAAAACAACTTTTTAAGGAAACATTCATCAATACATAAGGAACCTATTTTAAAAAGGAAGGAAGCCAGGCACAGTGGCTCACGCCTGTTAATTCCAACACTTTGGGAGGTCAAGGCAGGTGTACTGCCCAGGAGAGTTTGAGACCAGACTGGGCAACATGGCGAAACCCCACTTCTACAAAAAGTAAAATAAATAAATAACAAAAGTTAGCCAAGTGTGGTGGTATGTGCCCACATTCTCAGCCACTTAAAGGGCTGAGGCGGGAGGATCACTTGAGTCTGGGAGGTTGAGGGTGTACTAAGCAGAGATCACACCACTGTACTCCAGCCTGGGCGACAGAGTAAGACCCTGTCACTCACACTCACATACACACACACACACACATGAAATTCTGACATATGCTACACAACACAGACGAACCTTGAGTATATTAAGCTAAGTGAAATAAGCCAGACTCAAAAGGACAAATACTGTATGATTCCACTTATATGAGGTGCCTAGAGTAGTCAAAATCATACAGACAAAAAGTAGAATAGTGGCTTTTAAGGGCTCAGTAGGGAAGGAAATGGAGTTATTATTCAATGAGTACAGAGTTCCAGTTCTGCAAGATGAAAAGAGTTCTAGAGGCAGATGGTGATAATGGTTCCACAACAATGTGAATGTTACTTAATGCCAATGGACTGTACCCTTAAAAATGGTTAAAACCATAAATTTTATGTTATGTATATTTTACTATAGTAACAAAAACAGAAAAAAAAACCTATTTAAGACATACTTCACAATCATTCATTATGCAATTCACTTGGCTCTCAAACCTCTAACAGTATTGGAGTTCTAATATTTATATAATCCATTCAATAAAAAGCAATCCAGAGACTAAATTTCACATAATATTGTTTTCCTTAAGTAAAGGAAAATTAAAACACAACATATAAAAATTTGTGATGTTAGTAAACTAGTTTTGGAGAAAATTTTACAGTTTTAAATAGTTTCCTGAAAAAGAAGAAAGTCTAAAATTAATTATCTAAGCTTACACCTTAAGAAGCTGGATAAAAAGAAAGCCAATTAAGAAGGGAAATAATAAAGATCAGACTCAATACAAGAGAAAAATTTAAATGAAACACCTTTAGCTATATGAGTTTCTAGGCAAACTATACAGCCCTAGATAGCTAGCTCCAGTGGGCCCAACCCCACAAGCCTGTGAGCTAAGAATTGTTTTCTTTTCTTTTATAAATGGTTATAATTTAAAGCAGTTACATATAAGTAGCTATATTACATTCTAAATGTTTAACTCTTGGTCTGCAAAGCATAAATTATTTACTATCCTGCCCTTTACAAAAAAGTTGACTGATTCCTGAGCTGGACTGTTCAAGAAACAAGAGAGTAGCTGGGATTATAGAAGGTCACCACCACGCCCAGCTAATTTTTGCATTTTTAATAGATACGGGATTTCACCATGTTGGCCTGGTTGGTCTAGAACTCCTGACGACTTCAGGTTATCCACCTGCCTTGGCCTCCTAAAGTGCTGGGATTATAGGCATAAGCCACTGTGCCTGGCCCCAACTCCTTTTATGAAGGCACTATTACCCCCAAATCAAAGCCAGGTTTCCAGCTCCACCAGAAGCAATTAGAAAATGGTGTCTTCCTCTCTGAATCGGAGAGAAAAAAATGGGTGGAAAAAGTGAATTTTGTAACCAGAAGTGGAAGCCCGAGACACAAAGATGAATGGGAACTCCTTACTGTTCTTGATGGTTGGAAGGAACCAGCTCTTTCCAAAGAGGAAAATCCCAGAGGACTCTTGAAGGAAAGCAATTATGTATGCAACTTTGTTCCCAAAATAGAGAGGCTTACTTGAAAGAGTGCTGCTGGCCATTGGTACAGAAAGCCCTGAATGAACATTGATGTTAACCCAACTGCGCATCACATCCAGGGCAGTATGACTGTTTGTACTGAGGCAAAAGAATGGGTCTGGGAGCATGGAACCTGAGGCCAATTAACGTCAACTTCCTAAAGCTGAACCAAAAGGGAAAACCCCATCTCCCCATGCCTGTGTAACAAAGGATCAAAGGCTACTATCCCTACAATCCTCCCCCTTCCACCAGATCCCAGGTGGAGAGAGTGCCTTGGACTGGCCAGGAGCCAAGCACGATCCCTTCTTCTGCATAAGGCGCCAATTCAGCTCAGCCTTTAATTAGTAACAGACCAAATCCTTCATACAGATAAGGGGTAACTGATAAGGATCTCAAAAGGAGTACTTAAAATCCGTAAGTCTTTGTAACCCAGCTCTAGAGCCACTTGCTCAGGCCCACTCCCACCCTGTTCAGTGCTTTCTTCTTTTAATAAATTCTTGCTTTCACTGCTTCGTTCCTGTGTTTCATTCCTTTATTGCGCATTTTGTCCAATCCTTTGTTCAACACGTCAAGAACCTGAACAATTCACACTCAAGGCCTTCCTTCCAGTAACAGTATTACAAAGAAGACTAGTACTAAAAAATACAAAAAATCAGCTGGACATGATGGTGGGCACCTGTAATCCCAGCTACTGAGAAGGCTGAGGCAGGAGAATCACTTGGACCTAGAGGCAGAGGTTGAAGTGAGCAGAGATGGCACCACTGCACTCCAGCCTGGGCAACAGAGTGAGACACCGTATCAAAAAAAAAAAAAAAAAAAAACTTTTCATCCATATACCATCATTGGAACCAGAGCTCTAAAACTGTTAGCAGGGAGTGTTTCATTTGAACATGCAGTACAAATTCTTCAGGATGATGTTGCATGTAACATCATTAAAATAGGTTCTTTAATAAGAAATAAAGAGATTTGTAAAAAGACAACAGCTTATTGGTCCCAAAGGATCTACATCGAAGAACTCTTAATGAACTTGTTCCATTATGGTTCAGGGAAACAGTTTCAGCCAAGGGACCTTTCAGTGGCTTAAAAAAGAGGTTTGAAAAGTAGTCCTAGAATATTCATGCAATTTATAATATTAAAACTTTGATGATTAAAAGAGTTGGGAAAAGATTCTGAATTTCAATAACAAAGTTGGGAGAGATTTTTGCCACAATTCAAACAAAAACATGGATAAATGCAAGGAACCAAAAGAGAAAAATGTTAAGAGAGAATATACACCATTCCCACTTCCACAGCCAGAAAGTCAAATTGATAAACAAACTGGCTAGAGATGAATACTTTTCGAAGGTGAATCAGAAGCAGTAGCAGAAAATGTAAGCAAGAAAGGCTAAACAAGCAGAAGCCCTCAGTAAGACACGAGCAAAGAAACAAAGCTTTATTCCACCTAAGGAAAACCAGATGTGAAACCTAAGGAAGCTTCTACTGAAACTAAAATTCATGTGGCCACCATCAAATAAAGTTAGGAAAGCAAAGAATAAGAAAGTGGGGGCTCTTACAGCTGAAGAAATTATGCTTGAAATGAAAGCAGATGAAAAGAAAAAGAAGAAAAAAAAAGTAACATACCAAAAACCTCTTGACTAGGTCTTATGAAGCTATCTCCTTTTGTAAAGGATTTTGACATACTAGGGTAATTGCCTTATTTGTGAGAAATAGTACTCTGATCACCTTTTTTCTGAGTTTTTGTTGTTCTTGTTCATAGAACAATGTTCTTTATAAATATAAATTATTGTTAAAAAAAAAACCCTCTGAGCTACTTATTCTCACGATCATCTACAAAAATCATCAACAATATATTAGCACATCTAATCTGGCAATATATAAAAAAGATAACATTATCAAGTGGAGTCTATCCAAGAATGTTAGGCTGGCTTAATGTCTGAAAATTAATAATCATACCATTATTAGTAAGAGGGAAAATCCATATCTTAACAGATGCAAAAAAGCAGTTGACAAAATTCAATAAGCATTTATGATTTAAAAAAAAAAAGCCTCTTGGCAACAAAATAAAAAGTTAAAAAATCCTCAGTCAACTAAGAATGGAAGAAAATTTCTTCAACTTAGTAACAGGAAGCTACCAAAAAAACCCTAAAGGGTGCATCATACTTAATGGTCAAAGACAAAATACTTCCCTTTAACATCAGGAACTAGGCAAGAGTTTCTGCTATCACTAATTCCATTCAACACTGTACTAGGGGTTGGGTGACAGGAAAGAAAAATGGGGGAAGGTCTCAAGCAATGTAATAAAGCATAGAAAAGAAAGATCAGAAAGACATAAAACTGTCATTCATAAGTGACATGATTGTGTATACAGAAAATTCTAAGATATATTTAAAAAATAACAAAAGACCACCTACTGGAACTAATAGTGAACCTATGAATATATAAAAATCAATTATATTTATATGTGCAAGTAATGCCAGAGGAAATAGCCAAAAGAGCAAAAAGCACTGTCTCTAGGGAGAGGAACTATACAGACCAGAGATGGGTGGGGCACAGAACCCCTTATTTTGTTATTTTTATTAATTTTAAAGAGTTTATTATCTAAATACTAAGCTTTTTAAGCCTTGTTTCTAGCAGAAATTTCTTCTAAATGAAATTTCACACATAACCCCAAAACAAAGCCCTTAAAAAGTAGAAATGAATTAAAACAAGAGGAGCCTAGAACTCAACCTCTCTCCTTCCTGCTGAGTTAATTTGCCACAACCCTAGTGCTGCTCTCTACAGCACTTTAAAAAACAGCTGACCTAGATAACAGAATTATTTCTAAAATATAAATGTTCTCCTTAAAAAATTTTTCCCTATCATAAATAAATATATACACACAAAAGCGCAAAATGGGATCTAGAGGTTTATTGTGTAAAAAGTCATGACAATCATCCAACTCAATGAGTACCTGTCTACATCTGGACAGCATGGTACAAGTAACAAAAGTAAGACCTGGCTTCCATTTGCTCTTAAGAGGATTTATACGTAATAAATAATTTCTTCTGAAACTAGAGTACTAAGATGATTTCACCTATACCTTGTACAATATAAATGCTATTCCTACTCTGTCCCTCCCTCCTAGGTATAATATATGAAGAAGAGGGAAATACACACATGGGTCTTCAATCCTTCAGCCAGAACCACGGGAGTCACATGTTTTGGAATTTGTAATTGTTTGGATTTTACAGGGGAAACACGGGGCATGTACATAATTATAATACATTAATATTCCTAGAGTGGTGTGGGTACGCACTCTGTACTTATTTAGAAACATTAACAATTCTATAGTAAATTCAATGGTTAACATTCTATGGATGAATATTAACACTAAGAGTAATAAATAAAGACAATAGCTTCACAATTCTTTAAGTCAGGTTTTACTGTTGAGTGTGTTTTCATGAAAAAAAAATCTGGTTTTCAGATTTTGGGGAATGATGGACTTATCTAAGCATGAGGCTCAAAGTACATGTAAACCTATACAAGGAGAATAAGAAAAAGTAAACATATTCATGTATCTTTCAGGTTGCTACTGCAAGGTATGTGATGGTCCTTTAATACATAGTGATTTACAGCCATGCACTATATATCTGCAACACCATTTACAGAATCTTAAGCAAATTTCTATCCTAAAGAAAAAGTAAATAAAACACAAAGTACGACAATTCTAGTTTTCTTCAGTATTTATTTCATTATCTAACACCTGTTAGCATAATAAAATTAACTTTTAGGCCTACAAATAAAACTCGGAATCCGAGATCTCCCCTGTCACCTATCATATTTCAAAATAAATAGGATGTAAAGCTGGAGATTCTTTCTGACTTCTGGGCACAAATCTGTAGAATCTGTTCAGAACTAGAGGTCATTACTTAAAGTTGATCGTGTTTACTGTAGAAAACAAACTGAGACATGTAGATGAAGTTCATCTTTACCCTTAAAGAATGATATCTTTTCTAAACCAGGAAGAAGTTGAAACCCTGAATAGACCAATAAAAAGGTCAGAAGTTGAGGCAGCGATTAAGAGCCTACCACCCAAAAAAAGCCCAGGTCCAGATGGGTTCACAGCTGAATTCTACCAGACATACAAAGAGGAGCTGGTACCATTCCTTCTGAAACTATTCCAAATAATCCAAAAAGAG
>CAUYQU010052083.1:0-13999 GCA_963574635.1 Cheracebus regulus
TTTCTGTTTCTTAGTTTTCCTTTGGCGGATGCCCGTTCCCCACAGAGCCGGACCTTCCCGGGTTCGCTGTGCTTGCTGTGAAACTCTCAGTCCTCAGCGCTTCCAATTGCTGTTTTCCTTGTGGGGATGGGACCAGCCGAGCCTGTCCGTCCATATACTCCTCACCAAGAAGCGCCGCACTGGGGCACCGGCAAAACAGCCACGCCGGCCAAAAGAGTCACGCTGGCGACCCATGTGGCTCCTCTGTCGGGAATCTCCTGGTCTGTGGGCAACAAAAATTCGTCGGAAAGTGCGGCGTCCACTCGTTCTCTGCGCTTTCACTGGGAGCTACATTCCTGAGCTGTTTCTAATCGGCCATCTTGGATCTCTCTCTGCTTTAGATTTTAATGTCTTAATGAGTTTTAGTTTCAGCTCTTTCCTCAATAAACAAACAATTTCTCCTCTTTAGTTCTCAAGCTTCTGATACATAAAGTATGAAAGAGAAACTGGTACTTAAGCTTCCTTCCAGCTCTGATGTTCTACAATTCTGTGCCACCATCATCAATGTATATAAAAGGAGCAAAATTATTATTATTTTTTTAATTTCTTTTTTTTTTTTGAAACAGAGCCTTGCTCTGTCACCCAGGCTGGGGTGCAGTGGCATGATCTCAGTTCAGTGCAACTTCCATCTCTGGGGTTCAAGCGATTCTCCTGCCTCAGCCTCCCAAGTAGCTGAGATTACAGGTGCCCACCACCACGTGCAGCTAATTTTTGTATTTTTAGTAGAGATGGGGTTTCACCATGTTGACCAGGCTGGTCTCAAACTCCTGACCTCAGGTAATCCCTTGCCTCAGCCTCCCAAAGGGCTGGTATCACAGGCAGGAGCCACCATGCCTGGCCACAATGTTATATATCACCCAAGAAGGTGGTGGTCTCTTCCTCCAGCTTTCTTCCATTTATTGGAAACAATGGATGAAAATATTTTGAAAATACCTTCCAACTTAAACGCCCCCACCTACTGTCCAAAAGGCCTATGATTTTAAATGGTTACAAAATATTGCATCATTTAAAAATAGTTCCTTGCAACACATTTTTCTTATGGAAAGGATCATTTTGACCAAAGCCAAATACAACACCTCCTTTAGACTGGGATCAGGTCTTTCATTTTTTGGGGTTTCAATCTCAGCACTGAGCTCTTGGTTATTGTTAATCATCAAAACTAATGGAGGGCCGGGTGCGGTGGCTCACGCCTATAATCCCAGCACTTTGGGAGGCTGAGGTGGGTGGATCACGAGGTCAAGAGATCGAGACCATCCTGGTCAACATGGTGAAACCCTGTCTCTACTAAAAATACAAAAATTAGCTGAGCATGGTGGCACACACCTGTAGTCCCAGCTATTTGGGAGACTGAGGCAGGAGAATTGCTTGAACTCAGGAGGCAGAGGTTGCAGTCAGCCGAGATCGCACCATTGCACTCCAGCCTGGGTATCAAGAGCGAAACTCTGTCTCAAAAAACAAAACAAAACAAAACAAAACAAAAACTAATGGAAACATCTTATTTTGAGAGCATTTTTTATTTGAATGATCTCATGTATACCTTCTGCACTGGAAGATCTTGATGGAAAAAGATGAAATGGAAATGAGAATAAGAAGCTTTAACTGGGCCTTTTTGTCCCTGTACAAACCAGAGCATCTCCTTTTTATATCTTCTTTGTAGACAGGATGGGTAGCTGCAGTGCCATCTCCAAGCTTTAATATATGCAAGTACCCAAAGAGAGATGGAAGATCCATTTCCTAATATTCCATTTTGCAATGTAGTCCCTTGTGAACTACATACATGAGATAATAAAACAGTGAAACTATTTCTATCTGACACCTTTCATCCCATCTTCTAAAGACATCCTAAACTGCCACCATGTTTCCTGGGCATCATCTACCAGCAGGCACAGGCTTTCTAGGAAGTATTCTGACATTTTTGCAGCAAGGCCTGGACAAGGAGCTGAAAGCAAGATGATTTCTATATCCCTCTACAAAGACCACACTGATTATCATGACCAAAACTTACATGTAAAACACTTCTTTGAACATCGTCGCCAAGGTGGAAACCTCTCTGCTCCCTTTATTCTCGCTACAGCTCATAGAATCTTGGCACTAACACCATGAAAACAAAAAGTTATAGAGGACATAAGCTTTCAAAACTACTCATAAACATTCTTCTTTAGATTGTCTTTCAGGATGCCTGTAGAGTTTTTGATTTTTCTAATTATGGAAATGTACCCTCATTCCAGAAAACAAATAACATAACATAGCTTCTTCAAAATCACCTAAAAGATTTAAAAAGAAATTTTAAAACAGGAAAGCATAAGAAAAAAAAATTAAATCAATTTTTATTCCACCACCTGGAGATAACCACTGTCAAGGTTTTGGAGTATATCTGCTATGATTCCTGCCTAGGTCCCCTGCATTTGCCATTCCCGCTTTCTGGGACACTCTTCCCTCTGCAGCTTGCCTGGGTCACTCACTTGCTTCGTTCAGGTCTCTGCCCAACTCTCACCAGACCAGGGGGCCTCCTTGACCACCCTCCTAAAGTAGTACCACCATTACTCTCTATTCTCTTACTCTGTTTTTCTTCAAAGCCAATTGACAATGTGTGGTATTATGTAATATCACATAATAGATATGTTGCTTAATTTATCTGTCTCACTCAATGGATTGTAAATTTAAAGACACATGTATGTTGACTGGACACGGTGGCTCACACCTGTAATCCCCGCATTTTGGGAGGTTGCGGCTGGTGGATCACCTGAGGTTAGGAGTTAGAGACCAGCCTGGCCAACATGGTGAAACCCTGTCTCCACTAAAAAAATACAAAAATTAGCCGGGCATGGTGGTGTGTGCCTGTAATCCCAGCTACTCGGGAGCCTGAGGCAGGAGAATTGCTTGAACCCCAGAGGCAGAGGTTGCAGTGAGCCAGTATTGCACCACTGCACGCTAGCCTAGGCAACAGAGCAAGAGTCTGTCTCAAAAACAAAACAAACAAACAAAAAAAGAACCCAGGACTCCTGTCTCCCTGTCCATAGCTCTTGCAACTACACCATATTTCCACTGCATGCTGGCTCAATAAATTAGAACAAAACTCATAACTTGCTGCACAGTTAAAATGACGACCAATGCATGCTGTTATCCTCCTCTGAAGATTACTCAGTATATTTGTTTGGTGCTGCAAAGTGCCAGCCTGATGACACTTGCAATCCTGAGCTTATTTGATGTGGTTGGGAAGCAAATGAGATTCCAGTGCCCCTGTTGCGCATAGGTGCTCAATGAGCATTTCCTGCGTGGTGGGGAAGTGCCCTATATTTACAGTATTTGATCCAGTTTAACAGCAAGATCCAGTGTTAAAATTAGCCTTGTAAAAAGTTTTCACCCTAGTTCACACAAAAACAAGATTCTGTGATTATGACTAGCAATTTTTCATGAGTTGATTTATCTGAATAAAACCTATAAAGTTTTGAACCATTAAGCATTCGATTTAGGGGAAAAAAAAACTTCCTGTACAGAAGAGTAAACTGAGAAATGAAACAGACTTGTTTCTTATAATAATTATGAGCAATATCTCAAACTCAGCATCCTTAGACCATTGAGCTGTGTAGGATGAATGTGCTAATTAATCAATTACTACCCAACAATGTACCCTGTTTATTTACTGAAATGCACCAGAAATGTGCGCAGAACTGATAATTATTAATCATCTTCAGTAACAAATATGATGACTCAAGTTCACCTTCATATAATTAATAGAGCATGTAGTTAGCTTTAACATCTTGCTTTATTAGGAATAGCAATAAGGAATTAAAGAAAGCTGAACCCCAAGTTGTAGTTCATGGAGATGCTGGCTTGGACTAATGTGCATATTACAAAGAGCAGCAGTGTTACTCACACCCACCCCGGTTGCAGCCAGATGCTCTCTAAATTAAAACCCAAGTTTTACAAACTAAACATTTTTGTTTGAATAAAATTTTAGGTTTACAGAAAAGTTCTAAAGAATCCCCATATACACTTTCTTTAGGTTCCCCAAGTCAGCCTGAAAATGAGGAAAATGAAACCTTTCTTTGGAGTGTTGTTTAAATGAGACAGTAGGTTGTAAAGTGCCTGGAACAACATAAACACCCAGAAACGGGTAGATATCATTACATGGATATTAATACCCTCTGTAGCCACTGTTTGCTTAAGAAACTGAAATGTGCACACACCGAGTGGTAGTTCATAACAATGGAAACTGTAAAGGCAGGTTAATATTTTTGAAAGTTTTCTCCTGAAAGAAAAAACTAGAGAAAATCTAGTATTATTGTGCAGTAAATTAAAAACCTGCACTATCTGAAAATACCAGTGGAACTTCACTTCAGAAACCTAAACTGGCCAGGTGTGATGGCTCACACCTGTAATCCCAGCACTTTGGGAGGCCGAGGTGGGCAGATCGTGAGGTCAGGAGATCGAGACCATCCTGGCAAACATGGTGAAAACCCGTCTCTACTAAAAATACAAAAAATTAGCTGGGTGTGGTGGCATGTGCCTGTAGTCCCAGCTACTAGGGAGGCTGAGGCAGGAGAATAGCTTGAACCTGGGAGGCAGAGGTTGGGGTGAGCCAAGATCACACCACCACACTCCAGCCTGGGCAACAAGAGCAAGACTCAGACTCAAAAAAAAAAAAACCCTAAACTGACAAATCATAAATCAGCCGGTGGACTACTGTATTTTAATTATCACATGATTCAAGGACTCTTTAAATGGAGGGCCCCCTTAGGGCATTTCAGTATTTGTTTATAGATCATTAACTACTTGACAGTGAGATGGGGTGTGTGGGTGGGGGGGCAGAGACACTTAAAGCTAAAGGGCTAAGAGCCACTGTCATCGAAGATCAGCAGTGAAGCTAAAACGTCTTTAGGATTAGTTGTGAAAATATTCAGGTTACCAAAATGTCACATGCTTTTCATGAATGTATCTGTTGGTAAACAAGGCTCACTTTATAAAGATGGAATCATAACTATGACCCACATGAAAAGGTGAATTTATTTGGCCATGTTTTCAAATACTTCCCCAAACATATGAGGATTTGTGATATTGGAAACATGCCCATAAATGGACTGTTATCTATCAGCATATATCATTATCAGCTTTTAAAAGTCACAACTGCCGGGCGCGGTGGCTCACGCCTGTAATCCCAGCACTTTGGGAGGCCGAGGTGGGTGGATCACCTGAGGTCGGGAGTTTGAGACCAGCCTGACCAATATGGAGAAACCCCATCTTAAAAAAAAAAAAAAAAAAGTCACAACTATAGGCTGGGTCAGGTGACCCACGCCTAAAATCCCAGCACCTTGGGAGGCAGGAGTATTGCTTCAGCCCAGGAGTTCAAGACCAGCCCAGGAGTTCAAGATAGGGAGATCCCATCTCAACAAAAAATAAAAAAACTTAGCTGGGTGTGGTGACATGTGCCAGTAGTCCCAGCTACTCAGGAGGCTGAGGAGGGAGGATCGTCTTAGCCTAGGAGGTTGAGGCTGGAGTGAGCTGACATCACGCCACTGAACTCCAGCCTGGGTGACAGAGCAAGACCCTAACTCAAAAACAAAACAAAACAAAAAGAGTCATGAATATGTCTCCTTGCCCCCAGATTCCAGAGTATCAGGATCCACAGCAGGAGATGGGAGTATAGCCACAGTTGATCCATTGCCTGATGTACACAGCAAGGTAATACACCAAGACACCAGGGTGTAGCAGAGAAAGAAGGAGACGGGAGGAAATCTCAAATTTGTTTCACCTAGGAGTTTGGGGCTGGGCTGGGTTTTTAAGAGTTTTAGGGCAAACCAAAGTGGGAGATCACTGATTGGTCAAAGAGTGCAGGGAGAAGTCATGAGACAGAGAGGTGAAGAAAGTGTATTCTCCTGGTGATTCTGTTCCTCTGTGGAGGTCTTCAAACTGGTTGGTGCCAGCTGTTTCACTGGAATTGGAGATCCGAAAAACATCCTAAGCAGTTCTTAAAGAAGAGCCTTATGATTCTAAAGTCAGAAATCCCATGTATGGGAACAGTGAGGATGAGAGTGGTCAGTTTGTAGTGCTGAGTGACTTTCAGTCACAAGGAAGTGGGCAAAAGTGCAGCCTGATTAATACTTAATTGTAACTCTATTTCTGTCCAGAACTCTTGCTAACCCTATGAGGACAGCTTTAGTAGTAGAACTGTTTCCTAATGAAAAGCACACTGAAAGCAAGGAGGACAGGATTTTTAGTCTTGATTCTGATATATGACTTTGGATATGCTTCTTACCTATTCTGTAGTTTAATTTCTCCAACCATCAAAATTAAAATTTTAGTTAAAACCACTGAACCTACATATTGTAATTTCCTTTCTCTGATGTCCTTCATGTATACTAATTGTATTATCTTTATCCACTTTCCCTTATACCTCCCATTTATTCAACAAGTAGAGTGCCTTCCATATGCCAAGTACTGTTTTAGGTTCTGGGATCACAAAAGTTCATAAAACAGACATAAATCCCTGGCCTTAGGAAGTCTACATTCCAGTGAAGAGAGACACCGACAGTAGCTGAGACACCCAATGCTTTTGGATGAAGTCTGTACCCACTATGTTAACAGTAAAGTGCTTTACCAGAGAAATTCTTCTTGCCACTCTGCAACAGCAGCCCACGCTGCCAGCCTGCTTCTTGGGGGCTTTCAGAACATCAATCAGTTCCACAGAAAGACTCAAGAAGATCTAGATAAGAATACAGCAGTTCCTTCCTTTCCTAATGACTTCTGCCATAACTCAGTATTTCCATGAGAATAATTTTGCATAAAGCCAATGTATGTTCTCCTTGCCAGGGCAACACAAGGATGCAGGAACGGAGCAGCGAGCAGCATTGGCCACTGGCAGGAGCGGGGAGAATTAATGAACACTCATCCAGAGGCAGGGGTCTCTCAAGCCACCTCTCTGGTGCTGAGCATGGCTTAGAGAGTGCTGAGCCATTAAGCAGATTTGGGTTCCTAGAAAGCCCATGTCTGTGGCTCCTTTGGGCCTCTATTTTTAAGTTCTAAAGCATGCTGGAATATGAATGGGACAGCATCCTCTCTATTGTCCTTCTTTCCTAGAATCAAAGTCCTTAGGCCCCAAAGTAGAAATCTAAAATAAAATCTTAAATGTAAACATTTCTATCTCTTTTTCATAATTCCTTTATCTTTTACCAACACGCTGACATATCTTTATCTTGTAATTCTCCCTCTGAGAATAGCAGTGAATTGAATACTACATCCCTACGCTATTCTGTTTTAAATCACACTTAGAAATATATTAGTAAATCAGGATCCCACAGTAAGGTCAGAAAAGCGACATGAGAATAATTATTCTATACATATATAGGGTCAGGTCTGGGTCAAGTCCACTGTGACATGTTCTGTGTAGTTATTTAATGAATGCTAACAAACAGGATGTGTTAATATACAATATTACCTGTAGAACTCATTTTCTGTTTCAAACTTTTTATTGAAGTATAATATACATACAGAAAAGTACACATAT
The DNA here is from genome assembly GCA_963574635.1 of Cheracebus regulus. NCBI lineage: Eukaryota > Metazoa > Chordata > Mammalia > Primates > Pitheciidae > Cheracebus > Cheracebus regulus. The sequence goes on from CAUYQU010052083.1 coordinate 7,544, forward strand.
CAGCTGAGAGGAGTGGCTCAAACCTATAATCCCAGCACATTGGGAGGCTGAGGTGGGAGGATCACTTGAGCCCAGAAGTTCAAGATCAACCAGCACAACAAAGTGAGACCCTGTCTCTACAAAAAATACAAAATACAAAAAATTGGTTGGGCATAGTGGTGCAAGTCTATAGTCCAGCTACTTGGGAGGATGAGCTGGGAGGGTCTCTTGATCCTGGGAGGTAGAGGCTGCAGTGAGCTGTGATCATGTCATGGCACTCCAGCCTGGGAGACAGAGCAAAATCCTGTCTCAAAAGAGAACGAAAGAAAAGAAAAGAAAAAGAAAGGAAGAAAGTAAGAGAAAAGTACACATATCGAATGTGTCCAGTTAAAAGAATTTTCACAAAGTGAATACACTCATTTAACCAGGATCCAGATCAAGAGAGAATAATCTCAGAAGTCCTCATGTCCCGTCTTGTCACAGGCTTCCCCCTCACCCCACTCTGCCGAAGGTGACTGATCACTGTCTTGCCTTCTAACACTAACAGCAGAGATGAGTTTTTGCCTGCTTTTATACCATATATAAATGAATCAGTAAGTATTTTAGTGTGTGACTTCTTTCACTTTATCTTATGTTTGTGAGATTCATGTACGTTGCATGTGATTATTAATCATTCCTTCTCATTGTCGTATAGCATTTCATCATATGAATATACCACAATTTGTCTATCCATTCTACTACTGATAGACAGTTAATTACCAGATTGAGTATTGCAAATGTAGTGTTGCTACGAATATTCTGATGCATGTATTTTGGAGAACATATGTACACAATCTTTACTGTTTTTTATTATGGGCTGAATGTTTGTGTCCTTGTGCCCAAAGTTCATATGTTGAAGTCTAACACTCAATGTGACTGTATTCAAAAATAGGGCCTGCGAGGAAGAGGTAACATTCAAGTGAGTTAATAAGGATCGACCCATAATCTGATAGGGCTGGTGCTCTTATAAGAAGAGAAAGAGGTTGGGCATGATGGCTCAAGCCCATAGTCCCAACACTTTGGAAGGCCGAGGCAGGAGGATCACTTGAGGCCAGTCCAGGAGTTTGAGGCCAGCCTGGGCAACATAGTGAGACCCCCATCTCTACAAAAATTTTTTTAAAATAGCTGGGCATGGTGGTGTGTGCCTATAGTCCCAGATACTCAGGAGCCTGAGGTAGGAGAATCGCTTGTGCTCAGAAGTTCCAGACTGCAATGAGCAATGATGGTGCCACTGCACTTCAAGGTGAACAGAGTGAGACTCTGTCTCAAAAACATACATACATACATGCATACATACATGCATACTTACATAATAGGAAGAGACAGCAGAGCTCTCTCCACCATGCAGGGACACAGTGAGAAAGCATCCCTGTACAAGCCAGGAAGAGAGAACCCTCATTAGGAACCCAATTGGCTAGCACCTTGATCTTGGACTTCCTAGCCTCCAGAACTGTGAGAAACAAATTTCTGTTGTTTAAGCTACTCAATCAACAACAGAAACAAATTTCTGTTGTTTAAGCTGCTATTTTTTTATGGCAGCCCAACCAGACCAATACAGGTTTATACCTCGGTGTGTTAGGCCTGGATCAGATCATAAGACATGCATATATTCAGCTATAATATATATGTAGTACTATACTGTCAAAATATTTCCAAAGTGGTGACCAGAAGTGTATAACAGTTCCAATTGCTCCAAATCCTAACCAACACTTAGCATTTTCTGTCTCTTCTACTTAGCCATTCTAGTAGGTGTGCAAAGGTACTGCATTGAGGTTTTTTATTTCTAGTTCTCAGATAATTATTGAAATCAAGTACTTTTCACCTGTTTATTGGACTATTGGTTATCCTCCTTTATAAAATGTCCATTAAAATATTTGTTCATTTTTCTATTGAATTGTTTTTTTCTTAATGATTTGTATGAATGTGTTCTAGATACCCAAATGCTTTCTCAGATATGCATTGCAAATACTTCTTCCACTCTAGGAATTACCTTTTTATTCTCTTAATATGCCTTTTGATGAATAGAAAATTTTAATTTTAATATACCCTAATGTATCAATTTTTTTTGAAAGAAAATTTGTATCGTTTTATTTTTATTTACAGAAAACTCAACTGTACATTATACAGGATGGCTCTCTGACACTGTAACCTGATAGAGCGGGGCCATTTCACAAAGCGGGTGAGGTCTCTTTTGGGCTGGATGTCCTGTCCAGTGCCAAAATTCTTCGGCCTTTTCTCAAACACGGGATTCACCACTTTCTTGGCCTCCCGCTTCTTCACGACAGCAGGGGCCGGAGCCACCTTCTTCCCCTTGGCCTTCTTTCCTTTCGTCATCTTGGGCGGCGGGAAGAGCCCACTTTATCAATTTTATGAAATTCTTTTTTTTTTTTTTTGAGACAGAGTTTCAGTCTTGTTGCCCAGGCTGGAGTGCAATGGTGTGATCTCGGCTCACTGCAACCTCCACCTCCCAGGTTTAAGCAATTCTCCTGCCTCGACCTCCTGACTAGCTGGGAGTACAGGCATGTGCCACCATGCGGATAATTTTGTATTTTTAGTAGAGACGGGGTTTCTCCATGTTAGGCTGGTCTTGAACTCCCGACCTCAGGTGATCGGCCTGCCTCGGCCTCCCAAAGTGTTGAGATTACAGGCGTGAGCCACCATGCCTGGCCTAAATTCATTTTTAACATGTTCTAGGCACCTACAATGTTCTACATGCCTTTAAAACAAAAACGGGAATGCTAAGTCCCTTTTAGGAGCAGCATGAAGTATATGTCCTCATGCTAAATGCTGTACACAGTATCAGTGTTTATCATCATTTTAAGGGGTTCCTTGTAAGAGATATGCCATTTCTCTATGCTATGTGGAAAAATGTATTTAATGCATTCCTAATTATAGGATACAACTCTTTTTAAAAAAAAACATCGACTTGGGCCGGGCATGGTGGCTCACACCTGTAATCCCAGCGCTTTGGGAGGCCGAGGCGGGTGGATCATGGGGTCAGGAAATTGAGACCATCCTGGCTAACACGGTGAAAACCTGTTTCTACTAAACATACAAAAAATTAGCCGGGCATGGTGGCATATGCCTGTAGTCCCAGCTACTTGGGAGGCTGAGGCACAAGAATCACTTGAACCCAGGAGGCAGAGGTTGCAGCGAGCCAAGATCACACCACTGCTCTCCAGCCTGGGCGATGGAGCAAGACTCCGTCTCAAACAAAACAAAACATCGACTTAGACTTTTGATTGCCAGCTTCAAACACATCCCTAGGCCCCTTTGTGTCACAGCCAAGAAGAATTGGAACTGAAAAGAAAATCAAGCATCTGGTCTGATTTGTGGGTTGGTTTTTGTTGTTGTTTTGAAAAATTATCTTACTTCAATTATGGAAGTAGCACCATATAATGTTAAAGTTAGAAGAGATGTTATTTTCTCCATCTCTGTATCTTTAGGTAGGGGAATGTTTCATTCAAATACTGTTAAATATGGGGTATGGCCCACCATTTTTGGCTCTCTTTGGGGGAACTTTCTACCTTAAAATAGAAAGGGAGATAGTGAAAGAGCCTCGGATTAAGGGAAACCCTTACTGCTGATGAGGTTTAGCCAAGAGAGCTGCTCCCAGCAGAAGTCCTTGTTTGCGAGCCCTTTTCCCAAGCCTTCTTGATGAGAAAATGCAGTGAACATATGTAATATCTGGTTCTCTTTGTCAGTGGTTTTCATCTAATATGCCACAGGACCCAGGGTTTCTGAGACATACTTCAGGGGTTCTGCATGTTTAATTCAAATTTCATGGTTTTTTTAAAAAAAGATTTTTATATTGCCAAAAGAGATAATGCCAAAATTTAACATATTGCAAACTGCCCACACATTAATTTGAGGTTAAGTCATTTCAGTGTAGATCTCATAATTAATCTCCTGCTGCCATTTTTGTTTGAAGCACATGCCCAGATTTCAAGGTGAATCATTGAAAAACTACTCTTACTTGTATCTAATTCTCTGGAGAAATCAGAATTTTCTTGATAGTATACAACCAAAACAGAAGATGCAGAAATAAATTGGATACTGAGTCTGCTGTAACTGCAACTATGTTGAAGTTAAAATATAGAGACTGATCTCTAAATGTAATGCTTCTTTGGGGAAGAAAAAATTGCAATTTGGTATATACACATAGACCAGGTGGTCTTCAGTATGTCCGAAGAGCAAGGAGAAGGTTGGCACTTTTATAAAACAGAAAAATGTTACATACTGCTCTTTGAGAAAGTTCACTGGCACTAGTCAAGTTCTTGAGGGCTGGCAAGCTCCAATAGGTGAGCGATAGCAGCGGGGAGAATTAGTCCTAGAGTTGCAGCAAGTTATCTCAGCAGTTACAGATAAAACTGGTCTCAGGTTACAACAGGCAGTTTCAGCAGTGGGACTTGGAGAGAATTACATTTCTAAAGGAATGTTATGTGTCCTGAGTGCTTTTTCCCCTTTCCTTTTCCACTGTTTTAGCTTGGGATCAGAACCACTCAATTCAAAGGATCAACTTTCACAATCACAACTCCCAGCTTCAACATTTTGTCAGCAACAGGATGAAGAGTCCAGTGGCAATGGGGCCAGCAATGGCATGCTTGCCAGACTAGTTCCTGTTGGTCTTATCTGTGTCTTTGCTGTTCAGACTCTCCCGGTTCCTTCCCATTTTCTGAGCTTGGTTCTTTAGACTTCCTGTTTATTATTTGTGCTACCCAATTTTTTTCCAATGAAGCCCCTTTCTGCTCAAAACAAAAGAAAATCCAAGACAACAACACACTGAAGTTTCATTGTTTTTTTTATTTACCTATAAGGTTAATATAAAAATTTTGAATTTATAGCTGGGCATGGTGGCTTCTGTAATCCCAGCGACTCAAGAGGCTGAAGTGAGAGAATCACTTGAGTTCTAGACCAGCTTAAGCAACATAGTGAGAATCCATGCCTAAAAAATAAATAAAAACTTAAAAAATTTTTGTTAAACTCACGTTTAGTAATAAAGCATCAGTTTTAACCTTTATATGTTGGGGATCTTCAACAGATTTCATTTGAAGAAGGAAAATGTTTTTTAAAATTTAAGTTGGTCAGGTGCGGAGGCTCACTGTAATCCCACCACTGTGGGAGGCAGAGGTGGGCACATCACTTGAGCCCAGGTGTTCAAGATCAGCCTGGGCAACATGGCAAAATTCCACCTCTACAAAAAAATGCCAGAAATAGTAGCCGAGTGTAGTAGCACACACGTGTAATTTCAGTTACTTGGGAGCAGGTGGGAAAATCGCTTGAGCCAGGGAGGCAGAAGTTGCAGTGAGCCAAGATCAAGCCACTGCACTCCAGCCTGGACAACAGTGAGATCCTATCTCAAAAAAAAAAAAAAGAAAGAAAGAAAGAAAAAATTCTATAAGGTAAAGTTCAAGTTCTATAAGGCAAAATTCAAGTTTAAATTCTATAAGGTAAAGTTCAAGATTTGGCATATGTTGGTGGGTGTTCAATGTTCAATAAAAACTGGGGAATATAAAATTTCGCCATACTGTGCTGCATCCCCCTTGAGTTTTTAGCAGTGATAGTAATTGTTATATGATGCTTAGCACATAATTACTGTACTTCATTTATGTAAGGTGATTTCAGACCCACCATCTTGTTCATGCATGACCTTTCCAAAAAAAAGATGAGTTTAGGACAAAAGAAGATTTTTTTTTTTTTAAATATGGAGTCTCACTCTGTCACCCAGGCTGGAGTACACTGGTGAGATCTTGGCCCACTGCAGCCTCTGCCTCCCGGGTTCAAGCGATTCTCCTGCCTCAGCCTCCCGAGTAGCTGGGATTACAGGCACACACCACCACGCCCAGCTAATTTTCTATTTTTAGTAAAGATGGGGTTTCACCATGTTGGTCAGGCTGGTCTCGAACTCCTGACCTCAGGTGATCCGCCTACCTCCACCTCCCAAAGTGCTGGGATTACAGGCGTGAGCCACCAGGCCTGGACGAAAATGTTTTCGTTTTTTTTTAAAAAAAAAACAAAAAACAAAAAACAGATGTGTCTGTAAGTTATTGTCTTAAGAGTCCACAAAGTTTGAGCAAAGTTTTTCCTAAAGTAATGGATTGATAATGGGTGACTGAGGACCACAAAGGCTGGTAAGAGCCTCCTGGTCCGTTTACCAGGTTCCTAGAGGGAAGTGCCTTTGTGTATCCTGACACTGCACTGAGAGACGTGAGGTTGTTTTGTTTTGTTTTTTTTTTGAGACGGAGTCTTGCTCTGTCGCCCAGGCTGGAGTGCAGTGGCGTGATCTCGACTCACTGCAACCTTCGCCTCCTGGGTTCCAGCGATTCTCCTGCCTCAGCCTCTGGGAGCTGGGACTACAGGCGCAGGCCCGTGCCACTATGCCTGGCTAATTTTGTATTTTTAGTAGAGATGAGGTTTCTCCATCTTGGGCAGGCTCAT
>CAUYQU010052084.1:0-11786 GCA_963574635.1 Cheracebus regulus
TGTACTTCCCTCAGGGGATATGTTCTAAGACCCTGGTGGATGCCCAAAACCATGGATTGTACTGAGCCCTCTATATACTATGTTTTTTTCCCTATATGTACATACCTATGAAAAAGTTTCATTTATAAATTTGGTATAATAAAGAGTAACAACTAATAATATAATAAAACAATATGCTGACCTCATTACTCTTGCACTTTGGGCCATTATTAAGTAAAATAAGGGTTACTTGGATGCAAGCACTGTGATGCTACGACAGTTGATCTGATAACCAACAGATATACTAAGTGATTAACAGGTAGGGAGCTTCTACAGTGTGAATATGCTGGACAAAAAAATGAGTGACAGCCCAGAGCAGGATGACTAAGATTTCATCATGCTACTCAGAATGCACACAACTTGAAACTTACGAGTTATTTCTGGAATTTTCTATTTAATACATTTGGTCCTTGGATAAGGAGGGACTACTGTACCTCAAGAGTCAGCGATACTCATTCCCACATCAAATGGATGTGTTGTTTGGGAGATGGTTGCTGCTTACATCCAGTGAGAGGCCAGCAGATTCCCTCTGGGCCGTTGAGTATGCATTTATGCACCCACATGAATGGTACAATCAAGTGAAGTGGTAATCGTCAATCACATCTGATTGTAGTCAGTTTTTGGAGACAGAAGACTTGGCTTTGAATCCATGCCCCTCTGTTAGTTGTACGACTTTGCATGTGTTATTTAACTCCTCTGAGCCTTAGTTTGCCTGTCTCTAGAGAGGGGGAAATAATGTGCCCCATTTTGGAGGTTGAGTTGGCGAGGGACGGTGTGCATGTACGCGGCTCAGCACAGATTCTGGCACGTTGTAAGCCATCAGTTGCTGCTAGCTATTTATTGATGGCACTTAGTAACCCAACAAAGGCAAACATGACATAACTTGAAAGACAAATTTGAATTCTGAAAAGAGTTTGTGCCTCCTCACTTATGATCATTAAGTGTTTAGGATTACCATCTTCACTTGATAATTCAATGAATTGTCATGGGTTTGTTTAGCATCAAGGTGATTGTCCGAGAGGCAGCCAGATGACTGTGTTGACAAGCCTGCAAACAGGCAATGGGGTTGGGGTATGGAGCAGGCAAATACAAGGGCAGCGCTAAGGGCTCTGACTGCAGGTGGTGGGGCCCAGCTATGGGAAGTGTGACTCTAAAAACACTTTTAGTTCATAAGGGAGAGGTCCAGAGGCTAAGGAGGAGGCTCAGAACAGAATAGGTGACAGGAAGCCAATTTTAGGATCTGAGGAAGAAGTTGAGAGGTTCAGAAGGATCCAAGAATGACCCTCCTCCTCACCCCTGGGCTTCTTGTTTGTCCTGTTACTACCTAACAAATCTACCCTCCTCTACACTCTCCATTTAGCTGAATGTTTGTCTTTTTTTTTTTTTTTTTTTTCCAGAAACAGGGTCTTGCTTTGTCACCCAGGCTGGAGTGCAGTGGTGTGATCATAGCGCACTGTAGCCTCAAACTCCTGGGCTCAAATGATGTTCTTGAGTAGGGATTCAGGTGTGAGCCACTATGTCAGACCTATACATTCTTTCAAGTCCCACTCAAGCCTTGCCTATTCTGTGGCTCTTTCTGAACCTATCTAGATCCAAGTTAGAAATGCTTCCTGTGAGCAGCCATAGGCTTTTTGCCTGCCATTGCTGGCTGCCTTTGTATGGACTTATCTTATTTTCAAGTATTTTTGAGTTTTCTAAGAATGGGGACCACATTCTTTACTTTGATTCAACTCCACCTTCTCCTACCACAGAGGTTAATGTAAGTGTTTGGCTCTTCAGTGCATTATTTTTATACACCACATCACAGAACTCAGTAGGCAAAGAAGGCTTAAGGGTCTGCTAGTCCAAGAGTGGCAAATGTCCTCTTGATCCACAGGCCAAATCCTTCCAAAGTAGTTGATTTGGCCAGAACAGTCTATTTTTGTTTTTTTTTAAAATACAGATGGTCTCCAACTTATGATGGTTTGACTTATAATTATTCAACTTTACGATGGCACGAAAGCCATATATGTTCAGCAGAAACTGCACTTCAAGTACTGTATTATCATTCTGTTTTTCACTTCCAGTCCAGTATTCAATAAATTACATGAGATATTCTATACTTTATTATAAAATAGGCATTGTGTTAGATGATGTAGCCCAATTATAGGCTAATGTAAGTGTTCTGAGCACGTGTAAGGTAGGTTAGGCTAGGCTGTGATGTTTGGTAGGTTAGGTGTATTAAATGCATTTTTGGCTTAGTTGGGTTTGTTGGCTCACAGTAACCCCATGGCAAGCCGAGAAGCATCTGTACTGAATTTGAAAGCCTTTAGGTAGCTGTGCCTGTCCAGTCTTCTGCAGTTTGGTCCATTTTCTTACCATTTTACACAATGTATCTACCCAACTCCTTAAAGAATTTGAGTATAATCCCTAATTTGAGCTCAGCTTTCCAAATTTGTAGATCCTCCCACAACATCTCTAATAAATGGCTCCCCCGCCTATGCTTTCAGAGGCAGGGAGCTTATGAGGAAGTATGTTCCATTGGCGGAAAGCTCTGACTAAAATAATTCTTCCTGAATGAAATCATAACTTAGAGTTACCTACTGAAAGTAACCTGCTACATAGTAACTACATTAAATCCTTTTGGTATCTTACTTTTTACTGCTGAATGCTTTTCCCCATCTTAAGTATTCCATCACAGGATGATATAAGCCTCTTTAGATATACTTCCTAACCTGTTATTTAGACAGAAGATCTGTAACTTAGAACCACATTTGAATTTGTTCTTCAACTATGGTCATCTGAAAATGACCTTCTTGGTAAACATTCCCCTTCATTCATGTAGAATAAGGACTCCATGTGTCCACCCAGCCTTTTGTGCTCACATGTGAGATTTTCAGGTATCTTGGAATACTTTTACACATCTGTCTAGCTCATCAGATTATGGGTGATTTGAGAGTCTAGCATGAACCAGCATCCCAGAAGGTTGCAATTTAAATATATGATAGATCTAAGTAGATCTTATCTCATGTTGCCCCATTAAGCCTAGACATTTTCACAGCTTTATGCTGTACAGCAGTTAGCCTGTGCCTGAATGCACAGGAATGCAACCCCAGCAATTATTTACCAGATGGAACATGTTTTTTGTGTTTCTGTTTCAAGGGAACTCTGTTAAAGTTTCTGATTCTAGTTTTGATGGAATGGATTGTAAACCTGTTATAACCTGCTGAGGGGGGGAAAACCCATATTTTTCTGTTTTCAGGAAAAATCATTTCCATATGAAAGGCCATCTGGAGAACTGGGTGTATAATAAATCACTGTTCACACCAATTATACTTACTGGGGGGCCCAGTTATTTTCTTGCAAGTAGAGACAGGAGAATATTGGCTTCTGAAAACAATACTGTCATGAACTTCCTTGTGGGTGAGCCAAGGGTCAGGAGGACCTCAGGTGGGTAGTCTGAGATGACAGAAGCTGTCCTAGTGAGGGGAATGGAACGCCATTTGCATGTTTCTCTTCTCCTTCAGCTCTAGTCTTCACAAAAATAAAATATATTCTTACCCTATGTGACTATTCTTACATACATTTAAAAAGTTTTGTCCCTTGCAATTTGTACAAATCCACCGATCTGAATCAAGATGCTGGTTTTCAAGTCAATACCATTTAGTAGCTTAATCACCTGCAGTGAGTCATCTAACTCCCTTAGTCCCTCCTTCCCCATTTGGAAAATGTGGCTAATGAAAATGACCTCACATGGCTAAATGCCTGGTACATTTATGTAGAGAAGTCTGTAGGAAGAATGAGCAGGGAAGAACTCTGGTGACATCAACCCCCTGGTCCCCAGCATTTAGATCTCCAGGGCTACCTGGTTCTTGTGGATCAGTGAGCAACCCCAGTGTTCTTCTATTAAATCTTCATTTCCCTTAGTTGAGTTGGAATTCGCTTTATGTTATTTGCAACTACAAGTTTTGACTAACAGCGCATGCATCTATTAACATTGGTAACCAGGAAGAACACACAGTGCATGGAAAAGCCATTTTGATGAAATTTACAGAGTATGATATAAAATTGTGAATGATATGTATTGTAGTTATTTGAAATAATCATGCATTTGCAAGACAAGTGGAAAAGAAATATTTAAAAAATGTACGGGTGCCTGTAATTCCAGCTACTCAGCAGGCTGAGGCATGAGAATTGCTTGAACCCGGGGGCAGAGGTTGCAGTGAGCCAAGATTGTGCCAGTGCACCCCAGCCTGGACAACAAAGTAAAACTCTGTCTCAAAAAAAAAAAATGTGATGAATGTTTGCCATGGTAGAGTTATGATTTGTTTTCTTCATATAATGGGTGGGATAAAAAACTTATCAAACTACATTTGGTTGTGTCTTCAGTTGTTTTCTACAACTGATTAAATCTTACTCATTGGCTCCACAACCACATTCATCCCTACCTGTATCTTAGTCTCTCTGGATACGAAAGAAATTCTAGTGTAAAGAGTTTAGTTTTGTTTTTAAAGGTTAGTGGCTAATCTATTGTTGTCTACCCTCATTGCTAGATGGTTTCCTGGCATACTGGGGTGACAGTGATGTGATAAAGTGAGCTTTTGGAGTGAGCAGTAGGAGAAAGTGGGCTTTAGATTTGCATACACTGGTCCTTATGCTGTGATTATGTTTGGTATTGACATTTTTTTAGCAACATCTCTGGGTACCTGATTGACTTGTAACACTGACATCTTGGCATGGGGAGACTGGCTTTTTTTTTTTTTTTTTTTGAGAAGTCTTGCTCTTGTTGCTCAGGATGGAGTGCAGTGGTGTGATCTCGGCTCACTGCAACCTCCGCCTCCTGGGATCAAGCGATTCTCCTGCCTCAGCCTCCTGAGTAGCTGGGACTACAGGTGCACGCCACCATGCCCAGCTAATTTTTGTATTTTTAGTAGAGATGGGGTTTCACCACGTTGGGAAACTGGCTTTTTCAAGGAGGCACAAGAGCATTCATGCAGATCCTATGTCTGATAACTATGCTGTTTTTTTTTAAATTTTTAGTTGTCAAATGATTCTCTATTGAAATGTTTTCCTTCATAGTTCCCAGCTAGCTAGGTATTTACTGCACCACTGTTGATGTCATCTATGATATCATGAAGCTGGCCCCATCAACATTGCAGCTCATAGACTGGGCAGTCTACAGGATCTCTCTATGGGTTCCAGAGAGTTCTAGGAGTAAGGACTGGTACTGCATCTGTGGTGCAATGTTGACAGTCTTATCAAAAATGGCATTTCCACTGTGCTTGATTTTTTTTGCTTCTGTCTCTGGTTCCTTGCAGGCTTTGATGCTCAGGGCAGAGGCAGAAAGTACCATCTCAGTCTGAGCCTGTCTATTCTGAATGGTCAGTTTCATTGTAACCCTTTGACTCTTCCAGTGACCTGTTGCCTTGGGAATGTCACCACCAACTTATTTTGGAGACACATCCAGTGGGCTGATTTTAAGGGCCAGGGCAGACATGGTACCCACTTTTCCACTAGGGTACTTGGCAGGTATGTGACTTTCATCTCATTGTGGTTGAACTTGGGCAGCATGGCTGAGGTGGCTAGACGAATCCAGATGTAGTATGACAGAGGAAAGGTGCACTTTGACTTCCTCCAAGCCAAAAGGCCCATGCTGTTGGCTTTCTCTTTCAGTGTTACATACTGGCATGGGCCACTTGGTCCCTTTGCTGAGTTTTAAGTGAGGAGCAGGACACAGTCTTTTTCTTCTTTTGGGATTCCTTTCTTTCAATTTATCTACTACTTGTGATATCGGCCCTGAATGGAGAAGTCAACACATATAAAACTCACTTTTCCTCTTCAATCTCTTTTTTTCCTCTGGCATTCCCTTGGTTCGGAAAGGAAAAAACACCTCTTCTTTTCTGTGCAGTAACGATACCTCTTACATCAGAGGTCAGTTCTCTCTACCAATAGCTTTAGAATTCAGGTTCATTGTTCTGACCCTTGATATTTTAATGGAAGCAATAGGAATCTAGAAAATCCTTTTCTTTATCCCCAACCTCTGAATTTTAAAGACAGTTATTCTAGGAACTCAAATTTGGAAATCAAAAGCTAGATCTTATTTTTTTTTTCTATTTGCATTCCTGCTATAACAATCTCAAACCTTTCTGAGGCATAAGAATTACCTTAGGCTAACTAGGGGAAAAGTCATTCACAAAACATAAAAGAGAAAAATACATTTAAAATATATTATCCTTATTACATTCTCTCAGACTTTCCATAGTGTCCTTTACCTTATCGCCTGTTACCCAAACTCCCTGTCAAGCCCTGCCCAAATTACCAGCTGGAGGAGTAACGATGATAATGATTGTTTACTGACTACTTGGTATCAGACAAATGTGCTTTTAAACTTGACCATAACCTTGTAGATGTTCATATCCCTGCTGAATAGATGAGAAGCTGGAGCTTAGAAAAGGAGACTTGTACAAAGTAGCAGAGCTAATTTGGGGGAGAAAAATTGTTTAGAAAACTCATTTGTATCTTGTTTGCTTTTTCTCACTTTGGTTCAGAAGTCATTCATTCATTCAAATGCTGCAACTTTAAAACACAGCTAGAAAAACACCCATTAAATATTATGGATGCTTAACACACTGCTCAATAAATGGCAATGAATATTGTTAATATTTCTACCTATGACCAGGAAGATAAATATCTTAGTATGCAGAGAACAGAGTCCATCATGGCCAAAATCTTGGTACAGTTTGATATTTCATCAGCTGGGCAGGAAAGAAGGTAAAGTCCTTAGTTTTAAGGAAGACAGGAGATCCTGAGTGAGATGGAAATGGGCTTATGGGAAGCTTATTATGTGCTGTCATCCCTCTCTGGCAGTCAACCTGTGTGGTTTGTCCCTTTCACAGAGTTCCTGTTTTTACAAGAACAGCTCAGCAGAGCCAAAGTTACAAGCTACATTTTAACTTTTCACACTATTCTTTGTGTCCCCAAATATGATTAGTATAGAGCATAGCAAGTACGGTAAAGTAAATATCTGATCTCAGGCAAACTAAGTTTAAGATAGCACAATAAATGAAATGTCAACCACAGTTTCTTCTCATAATCTCAAATGTCTTGGATTTCTCCAATCCTTCCAGAGGCCTGGGGCTGCTTGGTTACTACCGAGGGGTCTGGCATGTTCCCAGCAACTACCCATAGCTAACCACAGCAAATTTTCTCAGTATTATACCTATCAGAAAACCCAAGTAAGCTTCATTGTAGGATACCTCTAGGTCACCCTCCAGGGATTATGGTTGATGATCACAGAGGTGTGATGTGATGATGTCCCATTAGGGGTCTTTCACCTGGTTATTTCCCTGCCTGATACTTCAGCTATAGAATTTGTGAGGAAATTTGGGAAAGACTGCATCAGATCCCTATCCAATAGTCTCCAAGCTGCGTGTACTTTCCCTGGATCTGTTTCAATGCAGGGATATTATATGGGTTTTGGAATCAGTCAGACTCACGTTCAAATTCTGCCTCTGCCGTTTATTGAGTGGGGAGCAGTGGTACCAATCCTTTGCCCTCGGAACTGCTGTATTCTCTCCTGTAGAAAGGAATTATGGAAGGCATTATAAGGTTCAGGTGAGCTAGCACACGCAACGCACCAGCACAGGGCCTGGAATATGGTAGGTGACCCCTCACTGCAAACTCTTATTCTTCATGCTTCAGTTACCTATTGCTATATAAAATACCAACCCAGGCCTTAGCGGCCCCTAGGATTACACCCATTTGCCTTGAAGAGAGTTAGTGACCATTACTTTAGTAACAACCATTTATTTGCTCATGGTTTTGTAATCTGGGCTGAGTTCTTCTATTGGTCTCACCTGGGGTAGATCATGCTCTCATGTCGTCCATGAAGAAGCTTAATTTGGGCCAGAAATCCAAGATGGCATCACATATGTGTCAGGAAGCCTGACTGAGATGCCTGGACCAACTCGGATCAAGCCTCTGCTTGGTATAGCACTCTGCTGTCACCACTTTAAAATTCTTAATTTTAAAACAAGGAGCCCTGCATTCATTTTACACGAATCCCTGCAAATTATGTAACCAGTCCTTGCAGCTGGATCTCTTTCTATACTAGCTCAGGGATCCAAGGGGGTGAAAGCAAAAGCTGGCAGATTTCTCAAGACCAAGGCTTAAACTGGTACAGTATCACTTTGCCTACATTCTATGGGCCAAAGCAATTCACAAGGCCATCCCAGATTCAAGAGGAGGAGCAGGAAAATCTTTATGGCCATCACTTGACCTCCATTTTCTACTTTCAGCATTTTCAGCAACTGGGTCCTTTGAGAGCTCTTCTGGTGCTAAGAAGCAGATACCTCCCCAAGCGACCTCCCCAAGAGGGATATATGGTAGAGGGTTGGAAATCCCTCAGAAGTGAGGCATAACCCCACCTTAGGAAAGTGGGAAGAGTTAGAAACTCAGAGTCTAAGGCTATGCCTTGCTTCTCAGTGGTCACATTGACTTCCTCGGTCAATCAGTCATGGCTTGAGGGGAGGTCAGAGAAACTGGTCACTCAGAAGAGACACAACTGTCCCTTACAGAGACTGTGGGCAGGGCAGCTCTCTACAAGAGGCTGTAAATAAGGTCAGATATAGCCCCTGATAGAAATGTTTTTTCTTTATCAGCCATTTATGAAGCACCAATAATTATATATAAGACAGTGTCTTGGCCTACGGGGATATGACTAGGAGAACAGGGCTCCTTTTTTTCAGTCACATAAGGGTATATCTCTTTAAATCCAATAGAAGTGGGTGTGGGGGACAGGGAAATAATCAGAGGTTTATTCTTACTGTCCTGGTGCTCGGGGAGTCAGCCCCAATCCTTGGTGACTGGCTCACATATCCTTATGTGGCTAGTGACACCCACCTACCATGGTGGTACAGGAGAACGCTTAACTACTGTAATCTTGAATGCCTGGGTTCAAGTGATTCTCCCGCCTCAGCCTCCCAAGTAGCTAGGGAGGACTACAAGTGTGCACCATCATGCCTGGCTAATTTCTTTTATAGAGATGGAAGTCTTGCTGTGTTGCCTAGGCTGGTTTCAAACTCCTGGCCTCAATCAGTCTTCCCATTTTGGCTTCCAGAATGCTGGGATTACGGGGGTAAGCCACCATACGTGGCAGGGAATACATTCTTTTACAAAAATGCCAATTCACCTCAAGAAAAGCTGAGTGAAGAAGGATGAGAAACTGTGATTTTATCTTACTTGCTTTGGTCCTGCTCCAAGGAAGATGACAGATGGAGGCCTGCAGAAGGAGGGAGTCCCAAATGGACTTCTGATATTTCAACTGGAAATATCAACCACTCTCCTCTGCATGCCCCAAGGAGATGGAATGTCATCACTATCTCCTTGGGGTATCCAGAGGAGAGCAGTCACCACCTCTTGACCTACCCACTTCCCTACTCTATTTCCTCACGGTTTCCTTCCTTCGTGCCCTCAGTCTTGCGTCCTTACCCCTGTCCTGGAAGACCCCATCTCTTTCCCCCAGTACATAGTGCTCCTCCTCGGTCCCTTCTTGCACACTCCACTTAGCTGGTGCTATCACTTTCCTTGGTCCAACTTTGCCAGCTCTGAAAAACAAGGAGTGAGGTGCGGTCCATCAGATGGAGGAGATGATATAATAGATGATCAGATTCAGGGCAGGCTCGCAGCAGTAACAGCTGTGGCAAATTTCTACATAACACTAGCTGAGAAGCCAATAAAATGAGCTTATTTCCCAGTGACAATGCAATGTAGTGTTCTATGACCAGCTCCTTGCAACACAATAACCCTGGCATTATGATTAGACTCACATTAACTGTGCACAGCCCTGTCCTGACTACCCAGGTGGTCAGCATCTACTTGGATAAGAACGTCCTGATCTTCAAATCTCTTCCCTGATAAAAAGAGGGCTGCTGCTCTCAAGGAACTTCAGTCAAGGGGGACGGGGGAGACAGTCCCATACACAGACAAAAAACTAGGGGTTGAAAGACCAATGAGTGACCAGAAGGAAAGGGAAAGAAGCTTCCGGAAGCAAGTGCTGATAGGGAGATTAGCCTCGGCTGGGGGCCACGGTGGAGCAAAGGTGTAATGGAGGGTGGGGCCTCTTTCAAACCTCATTCGTGGCTGTGTACACGCGTGTCCGTTCCCACTGGAATGGCGGTGCTTTCTTGAGGCAGAGGATTGGTTGCTTCCCTCTGGAGTCTTCACTAGAACTCCCTCCTCCTCCTGCTTCCATGCACCCGTTCATTCCAAACATACATTGAGCTGCACGTTCTGGGTTCCCAACTGGAGGGGGCTCACGAAGGTGATTTTAGGACTATACCCACTTGCCACGATTTTACTTTACGTGGTTCCCACGTCTACTCCTTCCCCTGAGCTTCACACCTCTTCAGAAAAAAAGCCCCCAGCCTCCCCTAGTCCTTTAGTTACGCCGCGCAGCCTCTCACTTTGCTAATTTCCGACCTCTCACTGCTGAGTAGGCTGCAACACTTCTGCTTCAGATGCGCCCGACACCCTCGGACGCATGCGCAGTAGCTCCCCCGCCCCTCCTCCCCGGCGGAGCTCGCTGTCTCTAAGCCCCATTTAAAGCGCTGCGCTTGCTGGGGAGCCCTTCGTTCAATTCTCGGTGGATTAGGGCCATTGAGATTCTTAATCAATTGCTGGGTTCCACGCGATCCTCTTTAGAAACTTTTTGCTTAATATGCATCTAGAGACATTCACGGCCCGCCTGCAGAGTTGGAGCCGATGAAGTGGAGGCTGGGAGGCTGCAGGCAACCCACAGGCTTTTAAACAGCAACGTCGGTTTAATTACTGCAGATCCGCCGTGGCTGCCAAGTCCTCTCTTTCTTCCTTATTATTAACGGGGAAACTTGCCGCGCAGTGGCTTTGTTTCAAGTGGAAGTCCGCGTGCTTTGATACCCTTGGGGGGGTCACTTACAGGCTGGGTGGACACAAGTGGGCTGCGGGACTCCTGAGTAAACCTTCCATAGGAATGCACTGCAAACATGCTGCACACAGGAGACAGGGAAGCCAGGCGAGGTTGGGTTTCCAGGCGCCACAGTGTACCCTCTCAGTTCCACTGATACCCTTTCTTCCTTTTACCCGGAGGCCCTGGTCGTTGGCCCTCGCCAGACAATGTAAACTGGCACTACAAGTGAAATAGACCAGACATTTATTTTCTGGTAAGTCAGGCGTCTGTCCTGCCTGCACCTTTGGCCTGATTTTGATTAATGTTACCAGAAGTGGATGCAATGTGTGGGGGTGTTGGCTAAACTTTGTGGAAGTGTCGATTGTAAATAGTGTTACCTTATATTTGGGGCAGCACTTTTTGAGTTTCCAAAACACGTTCCCATGCATTATCTCATGGGGTTTCCTCAGTAGATTGGAATAATGTGGAGGAACTCTCACCCTCTTTCATAATGAAAAAATCCTGAAGCTCAGAGCAGCGTAGAAGCTTGGCCAGAGTTGCAGGACTAGAAAGCGGAAGAATAAGAAACCAGGTCTTCTGATCCTTAGTCTGGAGACTTTTGGCAGTTACGCAGACTTTTTTATTATCTCACTAATAACCCTAATAATCTTGTTGGATAACAGAAAAATTTGTTCATCTGTGTCGTGTTCTCTCACTGCATAAAGAAAGCTGATTTCTGAACTGTTTTTTAGAGTTAGAATGCCTTGAAAATCACTCCCTTATCCCTGCTACCAGTGTGATTTGTCATCTTGATATATGGTAAAAACAGTAAAGGTAAAATCTA
>CAUYQU010052085.1:0-16699 GCA_963574635.1 Cheracebus regulus
TCACACACTGGGCTCTGTTGGGGGAGGACTAGGGGAGGGGTAGCGGAGTGTAGGGAGGTTGGGAAGGAATAACATGGGGAGAAATGCCAGATATAGGTGACAGGGGGATGGAGGCAGCAAACCACATTTCCACGTATGTACCTATGCAACAATCCTTCATGATCTACATGTGTACCCCAGAACCTAAAGTACAATAAAAATATATATATATATATATATATATATATATATATATATATAAATTTTTTAAAATGTAAGAAAGGGATATTTTAAAGGAAACTTAGAAAATGACAAGGCTGCTGACAATTTTTCACATCAAAATTAGTAAGTAGCTATGCATATCATCTTCAACTTTTTTGTACAGATGACATTGAAGAACTAAAATGAATGCCATACTTGGTAATAATAAAAAGTAGAAATTAAAAAAAAAAGAATTGAAAGTCAAAATTACTCCTGACTCACAGGCTATGGAATAGATGATCTGCATCAGAGTTCTTGGGTGACTAGGCACGTTGTCAATAAGCAGTAATATTTTGAAAAGAATCTTGTTTTTGAGCAGTAGATCTCAATAATAGGGTTAAAATATTCTGTAAACCATGCTGTAAACAAAAATGCTATCACCGAGCTTTGTTTTTCCATTTATAGATCACAGGCAAAGTAGACTGATCATCATTTATTGAAAGCCCTTGAATTTTAAGGATTGTAAATGGGCATTGACTTTAACTTAAAATCACCTGCTTCTTTAGTTGCTAACAAGAGAGTCAGCCTGTCTTTTAAGCTTCAAAGCAAGGCATTGACTTCTCTCCAGCTATGAAAATCCTAGATAATAGGTTCCTTCAATAGAAGGCTGTTTTGTCTACACCGAAAATACACTGTTCAGTGTAGCCACTTCCATCAATCATCTTAGCTAGATCTTGTGGACAACTTGCTGCAGCTTCTACATCAGCATTTTCTGCCTCAACTTGCACTTTCATGTTATGGAGATGGCTTCTTTCCATAAACCTCCTGAACCTCTGCCAGTGTTCAACTTGTCTTCTGAAGCATCCTCACCTTTCTCAGCCTTTATAGAATTAAAGAGAGTTGGGGCCTTGCTCTGGATTAGGCTTTGTTTTAAGAGAATGTTGTGGGTAGTTTTATCTTCCATACAGACCATTCAAACTGTCTCCATATCAACAATGAGACTGTTTCACTTTCTTATTGTTTGTGTGTTTATTGGAGTGGCACTTTTAATTTCATTCAAGAACGTTTGTTTTGCATTCATACCTTGGCTAACTGGTACAAGAGGCCTAGCTTTTGTTTTATCTTGGCTTTTGACATGGCTTCATCACTAAGCTTAATAATTTCTAGCTTTTGATTTAAAGTGAGAGAAGTGTGACTCCCTTTCACTTGAACACCAAGATGCCATTTTGGGGTTATTTACTGACCTAATTGCAATGTTTTCTTGGGTCAGGGAAGAGGGTGGCCCAAGGAGAGAGAGAAAGACATAAGAGAAGGGCTGGCCAATGGAGCAGCCAGGACTCATATATTTATTGATTAAATTTGTCATCTTATATGGGTACTATTTTTGGTGTCTCGAAACAATTTTAGGTTGGCACAGAAGTAATTGCGGTTTTTGCCATTACTTTTAATTAAAAGTTACTTCTGCAATTACTTATGTGCCAAGCTAATATAATAATAACAATAAAGATATAGTGAGAATTGCCAAAACGTGATACAGAAACAAGAAGTGAGCACAGGCTGTTGGAAAAATGGTGCCACAGACTTCCTCAAAGTAGGGTTGCCCCAAACATTCAATTTGTAAAACATGTAATATCTGCAAAGTGCAATAAAACAAGGTATGCCTGTATGTAGACTGCTAACAAAATTTAGAAATATTAACAATATATAGAATGCCACCAACAGCATCTCAATGCAAATAATGATGAAATAATACCTTATTTTCAGAATTAATGGCCAGTTTGAAGTTTGATATGGAATACTCTTCTAAATGGATTATTAATTGGCATACAAAGTAAATAAATAATAGGTACTTTATTATTGTATTTATATAAGTCAAGTTCACATTTGTATTCATATAAAATTAACTTACAATTAGGTTACATAATAGTGGGCATGATGGAGAGGATTGAAAATAAGGCACAAGGAAATTTCATTTTGACTACATTGTTTGAAATGTTCACAGTGAGAACATAGTCATAGAGCCACAGTTTAGTATTTTAATTCTGATCACCAATAAAATTTGAATTCTGACTAGTAACATTTTTGCAAAATTCTTCAAAACTTCCCTATACTCCAGTCTCCCCATCCAGAAAATAACAATTTCTGAGGTTCTGTCCTACTTTAGTATTTTAATTGTTTATGGAGTGATCAGAAGTTAGGAAGAACACATCAACCCAACTAGCCCATGCTGTCTCTTAGAACTCTTCATTTGACGGTTATATAAAATGACACAATGTTTTCAACAGGAGAAAACATTGCTAAGAAAACTCCTTGATAATATGACCACACACGGCACTTCCCTGTAGCAGAGGGATGAGGGCCCAGCACTACTGAGTTTCAAGATAAGACACAGAGTGAAGAATGAGGCTACCACCAACATGGAGCATGGAGATTTCACATATAAGATCCCTGGCCCTCCTCTAGTTCCAGGAGACCCCAGAATAATTGAAACTGAGTTGCCCTCTGACTTCTGCCTTGTGTTTGCAGGGAGGTACATGACCTGTTCTGAGGAGTGCTGCTTCAGGTCAGCAGAGGGAGAAGTCCTAAACTCTGCTAGGAGTTAAGATAAGACTCTGAGTGGGACCTGAGGTGACCACCCATCCCAGAAGGGAAGGGGTTATTCAGAACTCTGTTGTGACCTCTGGGAGTGTGAGAGTTGGCGGGCAGTGTCTTTCCTTGACTTTTGCTTCACTAGTCTGAAGCAAAAGTCAAGGAATTTTTAGTAGAGATGGCAGATCACGAGGTCATGAGATCAAGACCATCCTGGCCAACATGGTGAAACCCCGTCTCTACTAAAAATACAAAAAAATTTAGCTGGGCATGGTAGTGTGTGCCTGTTATCCCAGATACTTAGGAGGCTGAGGCAGGAGAATCACTTGAACCCAGGAGGCAGAGGTTGCAGTGAGCCCAGATCATACCACTGCACTCCAGGCTAAGCGATAAAGTGAGACTCAGTCTCAAAAAAAAAAAAAAAAAGAGAGAGAAAGAAAGAAAAAGAAGAAAAAAAGCCTCACTACCCGTTTATTACCTCTTGTCTGCGTACTTTCCCCAGAAAAAAAAAATCCTGGTTTTCTGTATGTCTAATGGCACCCGTACAGATGTTGAGGCAGGGAAATTCAGGTGATATGAAGCAGGGTCTTTGAAATTAAGAGTATGACCATGTAACAAATAGAAGGAGAAAATACTCAGGCTACTGATATTATAGAAATTATTAGAAAGAGAAGTGCAGAAAAGTGCTGTTGAGTGAAGAAAGGTGAACCCTTTCTTCAGAGATTTAAAACATTCTTTTTCAAAATGTAATTCTGTATTTGAAAGCATCTGTCACATAATAAAATCTTAAGAAAGTTAACAAAATGCAAGGCCAATTTGGCCTTCTGAGAAACCCCTCCAGGAAACAAAGAAGGTTGTTGTCCTAACAAAGTGTAATAATTGCTCTTTTTTGAGGACCTGCTATGTAACAGGTTATAACAGATCTTGCCAGTGCTCATCCACATACTGTCTTGATTTCTTTCCTGAGCTCATGGAAAAACTACATTGCCTAGTTCACTTGTAATTAGGAAGGGTCATGTGACTACCTTTGCCACTGATATATGAACAGAAGCAATATTTGTCACTTATAGCCCAAGACGTGTAAAATCCAGGTGGCCACCTCTATTTTTTTTTCCAGTCAGCAGCAAATATGGAGAACTCATGTTGAGATATGGAACTACCAGATGGAAACAGCTTGGATTTGCGAGTCACCTGGTAGCAAAGACCCACTGCCAAATTACACAAGATTTTATGTGAACAAAAAAATAAACTTTTGCTGTGTTAAGCCATTCAGAATTCAGGTTTTTGTTTTGCATCAGCTAGCAGTTCCTTCATCTGACTAATATAGACATACTATTTATGTTGATAAGCTTATTTAAATATTTTAACAGCAAAGCTAATAATAATGCATATATTCTTGTTCCAAGCATTTCTTACAGCATATATAAATCAATTCCCTCCCTTTATGACGTTCTCTCAAAATTCAACTTTCTCCTCAGAGGGAATTACAATTAAAAAATCTAGTATTTATAATTTTAATAATAATATTAAGCTTTTCAATATATAGATGTGCTATAAAAAATGTTGTAATTTTTTAACATAATGGGTAGTGATATACATATTGTTCTTCTGCATGCCTTTGTAAGTTAACAAAGTAACCATAGCATCATTCCCTGCCAGCATGTATAAATCTATCTCACTATTTTATCTACTTTCTTGAAATTCTAAAGTAAGTGCCCAATCTAATTTAACAATTCTCCTTCTAACAGACACATAAGTAATTTGCCATTGGTTGATATAATTAATAGAACTGAAATAAACATCTTCACACATCAATTTTTTGGCATGTGTGAATAAGAAAAAACATGGAAAAACAGAAGTTGATACAGCAAATTTATTTTTTAATATTGCCAAAATGTTATCCTACAAATATTCTACCAATACATATTTTCACAAATTAATGTATGCAAATACTGTGCACTTTCATAGACATTATTTTTTCTTTTGAAATTTCATTTTGTTTTAGATTCAGGGGGTACATGTACAGGTTTGTTACATGGATAACATGGATTACATGGATTGTGTAGTGATGGGATTTGGGCTTCCAGTATATCCATCACCCAAATAGTGAACATTGTACCCAGTAGGTAAATTTTTAGTCCTCACTCTCCTCCCAGACATTGTTTTCAATCCTTTAACCTTTAGTTAAACTTCTATGTTGAAAAATGATATCTCACAATTATGTTAATTTAATTTTAATATTATTAGTTTAATTTGTTTAATATCTTCTAATTAGATTTAGCAGAGAATTGCCTACTACCTCACACATGTAAAGCTGGATTTCTGCAGTTATATTCTGAATCACTGGATTCCTCAAGCCATTCTTGAAAATTCTGACATCTCAGTCAAGGCCACAGGAGACAAAAAAATTCTGATGTCAAAAAGATATTTGCCCTTTGTACTGAAAAGCAAGCCTTTGTCAAAATGACCAAGTAAGTGCCAGGGTAGGAGGCCACACATGACACTCTCAGCTAGTAAGGAGTATCAAGAAGAAAGGGGACAGAAGAATTTTAAGAGTCCATGAGAGAGACACCATGTACAGCCAAGTCCAGAGAGGTCTGGGCAGGCTGGTAGTCAGAGTTCTGAATCCAGAATTCAGGCTTGTGTGGAGTAGCCATAAAGAGAGAAAGTGAAGGATCTGGGTGGTGCAACCAGGACAACATATATGAATAGGCTTGAGAAATCTCTTACTCACCACTGCCAGATGAAAGTTACTGGATAATGTGAGTGAACGGGTACACTGGGTAAAAGAACCGGAGCATATCAGACACCCTATCCTACCTTAGACTCCTTGCTACATATTGTCAAGCAGACTGACTATTGCTGGCTCCCAAATATCAAGTGATACTATTTATGGCTTCTGAGAGAGCAACATTTCTTGATGACCCTGGGACCCAATGCATTCTTGCCAATGTACCTGAGCTGAAAATTATCTTTATGTCTCCTGAACATGGGTATTTCTTCCCCTATGAACAGTAGACCTTGTCCCCTGAGGTTGGAACTATGCAAATGAATGCAGTTTGTGAATGATGATACATAGTTGAGAGAGGCCAGGAATACCATGAGTAGTGGAAGAGGACATGTAGCTGGAAGGAGAGAGAAATTGATGTCCCAAGCTTAGACTGACTTTTCATGCTTCTTGAAATTTTGCACAACAGAAAGTGGATATCTGTGTTTGCTAGTCTATGTTGCCACCAGATACAGCATGGGGTAAGGGTGTCTTAGTTATTTCAGGTTGCTATAACAAAAATACCATAAACTTAGTGCCTTATAAACAATAGAAAATTATTTCTCACAGTTCTGGAGGCTGGAAAACCCAAAATCTAGGCCCAACTAATTTCCGGTTCATAGACAACTGTCTTTTTGCTGTGTCCTTACCCAGTGAAAAGGGTGAGGAATCTCTTTTGGGTTTATTTTATAATGGCAATAATCTCAATCACGTGCCACCACCACCCTAACACACACATAAAACCTAATCACCTCCCAAAGGCCTCACTTCCAAATACCATTACCATGAGAGTTTAGGATTTCAAAATGTAAATTTGGGGGAGACATAAACATTCAGTCCATTCCAAGTGCATTGGCCTACGGTATAGACATTTGTAGAGTGGATGGTGAGCTTATGGAGATGGCATACTACCTTGTTAAACTGATGTTGGCTGATGAAAATATGTGAGATCCAATGCAGGAAGCATCATATGTCATCTAATTGCCAGTGTCTCCACCTGCAAGATGAGAGTGTTAGAGCCTCGGAAGGAAACATTTCCAATAACACACTCTGATAGATTTTAGTGAGAATTCTCAGGTTAGGTGAGCAGTTGTACCACTTTGGGATTCTTCCATGAAGGCAAAGGGCAAGCAGGAGGCAGGAGGCAGGCTTCATATTTCAGTACTTTTTATAATTTTTATGGGTACATAGTAGGTGTATATATTTATTGGGTGCATCAAATGTTTTGATACAGACCTACAAAGCATAATAATTGCATCATGGAGAATGGGGTATCCATACCCTCAGGCATTTATCGCTTGTGTTACAAACAATAGAGTCATAATATTTCATTATTTTAATATGTACAATTATTATTTACTATAGTAACTCTGTTGTGCTACAAAATAGTAGGTCTTATTCATTCTTTCTAACAGTTTTGTTTTGTACCCGTTAACCATCCACAGATATCCCCACTACCATTCCCAGCCTCTGGCAACCATCCTTCTACCTCTCTATGTTCATGAGTAGAGTTCAATTGTTTTGATTTTCAAATCCCACAAATAAGTGAGAACATATGATGTTTGTCTTTCTGTTCCTGGCTCATTTCACAAAAACTAATCATCTCCAGTTCCAACCATGTTTGCAAATGACTGGACCTCATTCTTCTTTATGGCTGAATAGTACTCCATTATGCATATGTAGTATATA
Source organism: Cheracebus regulus (assembly GCA_963574635.1). Classification (NCBI taxonomy): domain Eukaryota; kingdom Metazoa; phylum Chordata; class Mammalia; order Primates; family Pitheciidae; genus Cheracebus; species Cheracebus regulus. The sequence continues at coordinate 7,226 of CAUYQU010052085.1, forward strand.
TTATTTATCCATTCATCTATTGAACACTTAGGTTGTTCCCAAATCTTAGCTATTGAGAACACTGCTGGAACAAACATGTGATTACAGATGTCTCTTTGATATACTGATTTCCTGTTTTTTGGGGTCTATACCCAGTATATTCGCTGGATTTGATGATAGCTTTATTTTTCACTTTTTGAGGAACTTCCAAACTGCTTTCCCTAGTGGTTGTAATAACATTTCCATCAATAGTTTATGAGGGTTCTCTCTTTTCTCCGCATCCTCACCAATATTTATTATTGCCCCTCTTTTGATATAAGCCATTTTAACTGGGGTGAGATGATATCTCACTGAAGTTTTGATTTGCATTTTTCTGAAAATCAGTGATGTTGAGCATCTTTTCCTATGCCAGCTTGTCATTTGTAGGTCTTCTTTTGAGAAATGTCTATTCACATGTTTTGACCAATATTTAATTGGATTATTCATTTTTTCCTCGAGAGTTGTTTGAGCTGCTTATATATTCTAGTTACTAATTCCTTGTCAGATGAGGAGTTTGCAGATATTTTCTCCTGTTCTGTAGGTTGTCTCTTCACTTTGTTGGTTGTTTCCTTTGCTCGGCAGAAGCTTTGTAACATGATGTGATTTCATTTGTCCATTTTTGTTTTGGTTGCCTGTGCTTGTGGGGTATTACTCAAGAAATTTTTGCCCAGACTGATGTCCTGGAGATGTTCTTCAATGTTTTATTCTAAGAGTTAAATAGTTTGAGGTCTTTAAAGTCTTTAATGCATTTTGATTTTATTTTTGTACATGGCAAGAGGTAAGGGTCTAGCTTCATCCTTCTGCATATGGATATCCAGTTAACGCAGCACCATTTATTGAGGAGACTATCTTTTTTGCAGTGTATATTCTTGGCACCTTTGTCTAAAATGAGTTTACTGAAAGTGTGTGGATTTTTTTCTGGGTTCTCTATTCTGTTCCATTGGTCCATGTGTGTGTGTTTATGCTAATACCATGCTGTTTCAGTTACTACAGCTCTGTAGTATAACTTGAAGTCAGGTAATGTGATTTCTTCAGTTTTGTTCTTTTTGTTTAGGATAACTTAGGCTATTCTGGGTCTTTTGTGGTTCAATATAAGTTTTAGAATATTTTTTTCTATTTCTGTGAAGAATGTCATTGGTATTTTGATAGATTGCATGAAATCGGTAGATTGCTTTGGGTAGTATGGTATTTTAATAATGTTGATTCTTCCAATCAATGAACATGAAATATCTTTCTGTATTTTTGGTGTCCTTTTTAATTTCTCACATCAGTGTTTTATAGTTTTATTTACAGAAGTCTTTTACCTCTTTAGTTAATTCCTAGGTATTTAATTGTATGTGTGACTACTGCAAATGTAATTTTTTTAAGATTTATTTTTCACATTGTTCACTGTTGACATATAGAAATGCTACTGAATTTTGTATTTTTTTATCCTACAACTTTACTGAACTTGTTTAACAATTCTAATAGTTTCTTTGCAAAGTCTTTATATTTTTTTCAAATATGAGACCATATCATCTGCAAACAAGGGTAATTTGACTTCTCCCACTCCAATTTCAATGTCCTTTATTTCTTTCTTTTGCCTGATTGCTCTAGCTAGAACTTCCAGTACTACCTTAAATAACAGTAGTGAAAATAAGAATCCTTCTTGTGTTCCAGGTCTTAGCAGAAAGGCTTTCAGTTTTTTCCAAATGATACTAGCTGTGGATCTGTTTTATATGGCTTTTATTATTTTGAGGTATGTTCCTTACATATCTAGTTTTTTGAGAGATTTTATCATGAAGAGATGTTAAATTTTATTAAATGCTTTTTCAGCATCAATGGAAATTATCATATGGTGTTTGTCCTTCATTCTGTTGATGTAATGTAACACATTAATTGATTTACATATGTTAAACCACTCTTGTATCTCAGAGATAAATCCCACTTGGTCGTGATAAATGATACTTTTAACATGCTGTTGAATTCAGTTCAGTAGGCTTCTTTTTTTGTTGTTTTTTTTGTTGTTGTTGTTTTTACTTTAATTCTGGGATACATGTACAGAATGTACAGGTTTGTTACATAGGTATACATGTGCCATGGTGGTTTGCTGCATTAATAGACCTGTCATCTAGGTTTCCTCCCCTCACCCCCCACTCCCAACAGGCCCCGGTGTGTGTTGTTCCCCTCTCTGTGACCATGTGTTTTCATTGTTCAACTCCCAAGTATGAGTGAGAACATGCAGTGTTTGATTTTCTGTACCTATATTAGTTTTCTGAGGATGACGGCTTTCAGCTTCATCCTTGTCCCTGCAAAAGATAAGATCTCACTCCTTTTTATGATTGCATAGTATTCCATGATGCATATGTACCACATCTTCTTTATCCAGTCTATCATTGATAGGTATTTGGGTTGGTTCCATGTCTTCACTATTGTGAATAGTGCTGCAATAAACATTTATGTGCATGTATCTTTATAGTAGAATGATTTCTATTCCTTTGGATATATACCCAGTAATGGTATTGCTGGATCAAATAGTATTTCTGGTTCTAGATCCTTGAGGAATTGCTACACTGTCTTCCACAACAGTTAAACTAATTTACATTCTCACCCACAGGGTGAAAGCATTCCTATTTCTCCACAGCTCTGTCAGCATCTATTGTTTCTTGACTTTGTAATAATCGCCATTCTGACTGGCATGAGATGGTATCTCATTGTGGTTCTGATTTGCATTTCTCTAATGACCAGTGATGATGAGCTTTTTTTCATATGTTTGTTGGCCACATAAATGTCTTCTTTTGAGAAGTGACTGCTCATATCCTTTGCCCACTTTTTGAGGGGGTTGTTTTTTCTTGTAAATTTGTTCAATTTCCTTGTAGATTCTGGATATTAGACCTTTGTCAGTTGAGTAAATTGCAAAACTTTTCTCCCATCCAGTAGGTTGCCTGTTCACTTGGATGATAGCTCCTTAAACAAGTAGAAGACAAGGATGCCCTCTCTCACCACTCCTATGCAGCACAGCATTGGAAGTTCCACCCAGGGCAAACAGACAAGAGAAAGAAATAAAGCATATTCAAATTGGAAGAGATGAAGTCAAATTGTCTCTGTTTGCAGATGATATAATTCTATACTTAGAAAATCCCATTGTCTCAGCCCCAAAACTCCTTAACCTGATAAGCAACTTCAGAAATGTCTCAGGATACAAAATCAGCATGCAGAAATCACCAGCATTCCTATACACCAACAATAGGCAAGCAGAGAGCCAAATCATTAATGAACTCCCATTCACAATTGCTTCAAAGAGAATAAAATACCTAGGAATACAGCTAACAAGGGATGTGACTCTATTTGTTTGGGAGAAAGTAAGGGAAAAGAATAAGACCACCCCAGCTTCAGATGGCTCTGAAAAGAGAGAGACTCCGTTTGGGAGAAAGTAAGGGAAAATAACAAAACTTACTCTCTGGTAATACAGAGAATTCTCCTAGATCATGTCTAAGGCCATTAAGGTGATGCCTGTACAAGTCTGTAAGAGCTACTGCATTACCAGACTTGGGGTGACCCTAAAGCAGATATAGCTTAGATTACAACACCCAATTCCTTTTGAATATGTGTAAGGCCTTCTCAACAAGGACACATACAAACAAGCCTATACAGTAATGACTACAATAAATACCTAACCTTTCAATGCCAAGACACTGACATTTACAAGTATCAAGACATTCCAGGAAAACATGACCTCATCAAATAAACTAAATAATGCACCAGGGACCAGTTTTGGAGAAACAGATATATATGACTTTCCGTACAGAAAATTCAAAATAGCTTGCTAAGGAAACTCAAAGAAATTCGAGATAAAAAAGAGAAGGAATTCAGAACTCTATTAGATACATTTAACAAAGAGACTGGAATAATTTTTAAAAACGAAGCAAAAATTTTGTAACTGAAAAACGCGGTTGGCATGTGGAAGAACACATCAGAGACTTTGAATAGCAGAATTGATTAAGCAGAAGAAAGAATTAGTGAGCTTGAACATAGGCTATTTGAAAATATATAGTCAGAGGAGACAAAAGAAAAAAAACTAAGCACACTTGTAGAATCTGGGACTCAAACTTCAAATAACCTCAAAATGGCAAATTTAAGAGTTACTGGCCTTAAGGAGAAGGTAGAGAAAAAGGTAGGGGCAGAAAGTTTATTAAAAGGGGAAGTGAAGCAGAGACTGCAAGCCCAGAGTCCTTCCCACTCAATTCTCCTTCTTCCCCCGCAGGGCAGTGGGCCCTGTTACCCACAGAAATGTAGGGTGTGTCCTGACCACTACTGAGATAGCTCAGTGCTAAAAGACACTTCCTCAGACATGAACTTCATCTAGAGTTCCTAGATATCCTGAATACACAGGATATGTACATTATATGATTTTTCATGCATCTTGTGTTGACTTTATCAGGAAACCCCAAATGTCCTGTATTTGACTTTTTTTTAAAACAAGTTGCAAACATTCAGCACTTAGATATTGTTGATTACTTTTCCACCACAGTAATCAGCAATTAAATTACTTAAGACAACATTAGCTGTAATTATACCTCCACAGATAAAGATCTGGGCTCTCAATCAGGTTTAGTTGAAGGAAATCAGAATCAGTAACTCAGAAGTAAAGGAAATATTGATGGAAAGAAACGTCTGTTCTTTGCCAAAGTCCCAAGTCCTGAACAAGTAACCACCATTAAATAAAATTACTGATCAGTACCATCAGCCTGTCAATGACCACTTCACTCCAGTCACTAAGTTTCTGAAAGTGAGCAGATCAGTGACTGAAAAGCAGCCAATCACTGACAAAATTCTGGTCTCAAGAGGTAGCCAATCAGTGACAGCTGCTCACTTCTTGACAGAAGCAGTCAGAAAGTTTATCCATTCAGTGGCCTTGCTTATGAAAGTCCACCAGAACACAGCAGCCCTAGTCTAGTGACCATGGAAACACAGCCAAAAGTCCATCAATCCCTAAACACTACCAGTTCTGTATGCCTGCCAATCCCTGACACCACAGACTAATGAAAACCTTATATAGGATTAGCTCTGGCTTTGTTTTTGAAGTCTGTGCCTAATAAGTACAGTTCACTCTTCATGAAAATCAGAAGTTCACCTTCTTTTTGCATCAGATATTCCATTCGAGTTGTTAGTTAAGTTTACAACACTTCCACCATTCAATCACTATTTACAAACTTGTTCAGACTTGTGAGTGAAAGACATACTGACCAACTGTGAGAGATTTACTTATTTATTTATCTATTTATTTATTTTGAGACAGAGTCTCACTCTGTCACCCAGGCTGGAGTGCAGTGGTGCCATCTCAGCTCACTGCAACCTCCACCTCCTAGGTTCAAGCGATTCTTATGCCTCAGCCTCCCATGTAGCTGGGATTACAGGTGTGCACCACCACGCCCAGCTAATTTTTGTACTTTTAGTAGAGACGGGGTATTTCACCATGTTGACCCGGCTGGCCTCAAATGATCTGCCTGCCTCAGCCTCCCAAAGTGCTGGGATTACAGGCGTAAGCCACTACACCCAGCCCAGCTATGAGATTTTCAAATTCAATCTTTCATTTTGGCAATTTTTGGTATTATCTATTTTTGTTGATGTCTATTTGAACCTTGCAATATCCAAACACAAGTGCAAAAACGATGACATTTATGCAAAGTGGACATCTATTAAATAAGGAAAAAGTCCTTTCAAAGCTTTTTGTGGAAATTCAGATACAAACAATCATATACTATCAGCTGTGCATGAATTCCTCAGCTAGTTCCAAAGACAATGATAAAATAGCACATTTTTAAATAACACAATGATAACACATTTAAATTAAGAAGAAATTGCAATAGAAGTTGTAATGGCTTTTCACACTGTATTTAATCATCAGTTTTTCAACTCAAATTGGAAGCAAATTTTCAAGTGCCAAGACAAAATCTACTGCAATAATAATGATAACAACAAGTAATAGTTTTATTTACTGTTACAAAGATTATCAAACATCTAAATGCCTCAGCTTTTATGCCATGGCCACAGATACATATAATGACAATACAGAATACACTTTTCCTTTGTGAAATTGTTTTTTCATAAAAAAATACTTTCTCATTAGGCTATTGTGAGTAAAGTTTCTTATAGATGTTATTTTAGACACAATAGTTAATTAGCAGCCCTTTCTAAAAAGCAAAGTGTTAAGTAATTAACATGGTTAAAGCTGAAGTAAAGCATGCATAATTCTTTGATGAATGTTGACTGTGTTGCCTATATTCTGCATAATGCCTCCCAAACAGCATCTGATGTCCTATATATTGATATTGAAGTAATAATCATAAAATAGCTCTCTTACTTTAGTCCTTACATTTTTTAACCTGAGAGATTATAAGATTTTTGTGATTTTGTTAGAATTCAAAATTTTTCAATTCCTATTAAAAAACCCATTGACTTTCTTTAACAAATGCATTTGAGAGACTCTTTAATTTACTTAAAGCACTGATGCCATATTAACCGTATTTTGATTCTAAAGGAAAGGCCCTTAAAATTTTTGTCGGCTTTTAAGATAAGCTGCTAAGCGAAGTCTACTTATTTATTCTTCATCATTTTCAATATCTCCCTAGCAATAATATTATATGCACTGAAAAAAAGCAAACAGTATTATTGATGTACTCCTTTGATTAAGGGAATTTGTTGAATGTATTAAAAATTTGATTAAAAATGTATTCCTTTAAGTATCAAGGCTGTTTTTTGTAAATGGACAACATTACTTGTGAATTTTTAAAAAATAAATTTTAGCCAGGCATGGTGGCGCACAACTGTAATCCCACCACTTTGGGAGGCCAAGGCGGGTGGATCATGAGGTCAAGAGATCAAGACCATCCTGGACAACATGGTGAAACCCCGTCTCTACTAAAAATACAACAATTAGCTGGGGGTGGTGGCATGTTCCTGTAGTCCCAGCTACTTGGGAGGCTGAGACAGGAGAATCTCTTGAACCCAAGAGGTGGAGGTTGAAGTAAGCCAAGACTGTGCCACTGCACTCCAGCCTGGTGACAGAGCAAGAGTCTGCCTCAAAAAAAGGAAAGAAATTTTGACCTAATGTGGATAAATATTATGGCATTTGTCAAGTCTATCATTTTAATTGGATTTCACCACTTGAAGAACTTCATTTAGTAACAGGGATGTCACTAAGTATTCTTGCAGCATGGAACCAAGAAGATGTAGGTAACAATTGATAACCATGCTTTCTTTTGATAGAGAACATCTTTTTTAAAAAAGTTAAGGGATGCAACACAATTCTGAAGAATAGAAAAGTAATCTACGCCATGAAAGACAGTATTATTTGTTTCATCAAAGCAAATTTGAAGAACAGTTCTTAGAATTGTTAACTTTGGGCTAGTACATATTCAGTATACCAGCTCATAATGCTAATGTTGAGCATATTTTCTCATTAATGAGTCTTCAAAGGGCAAAATAATCAAGTAAGTTGGAAGAGACCTCTGTAGAAGCTACTATACAATGTGAATGAAACGAAGACTAACTGCAAGAAATTTTATAAGCAAATTCTGCAAAACAAAGTGTTAAAGAGAGGTAAATCCTGAAGAGAATATAATTAAAAAGAGAGGTAGATAATTTAGAAATTTATAATTTGTTTTAGATAAACAGCAAATAATGTTTTAGTGTAAGAATATCACACACATTTTCCCTTTATCTTGATGTGAATATGCATAGATGATGTTATGATCTGAATTATCTTTACCACAAATTCATGTTAAAGTTCTAACCTCCAGTGCCTCATACTATTACTTATTTGGAGATAGGGTTTTAATTAACTAAAGAGGTAATTCAATTAAAATGAGGTCATTAGGTTGGGCCCCGAGCTCATATGACCAGAACTAATAATAAGAGGAGATTAAGACACCTACGCACAGAGTAAAGACACAGGGAGGAGATGGCATCTACCAGCCAAGGAAAGAGGAATCAGATGAAATCAACCTTGTTAACACCTTGATCTTGGACTTCTAGCCTCCAGAATTGTAATAAAATTAATTTATGATATTTAAGATACCCAGTCTGTGATACTTTGCTAAAATGGTAGCCCTAGCAAATAATAGAGACAATGAGAAATAATTCAAATTTAACTAGGTACCTGGCACTTGTACTTGCTAATTCTTGTAGCCCTAGTTGAGGGAGAATGAAAGGCAAAGCTGCCTCACACTCTTCTCAGGAAATGCAGCCTAGATGATGAACAAAAGATAGCTTCATGAAAGTGGTCTCAAATGTACAAGAAAAACTGATAATGATCTCATGCACACTTTTCCAGAGGATAAAATAAAAAAAAACTTCCTGATTCAGTTTTATGTTACCAGCATCCTAATAAAGAAACTCGAGGAGAAAAGCAGAAAAAGAGCAATTTGTAAGCCGATTTACCACTCATGAACATAGATGAGTGTTCATGAGTGATAAATCCTGGACATATGATAATAGTAAAGAGAATCTGCAATATATATATACTGCAGATACACAGGCACACTTGGGACAAGCTAAATTATCATTAGAAAGTCAGCTAATATAAATTATTGTTATTACTGTAAGAGAAAAAAATCACATAATTATATGAAAGAAAGCATTTGTAAAATTGAACATATATTAAGCATTGAAGAAAAAAGACAAATTTTTTAACAACCTAGTAATAGAAAGTTCTTCAACCTGGTAAAGATTTTTAGTCAATGGTAAAAATTTAAAAGATATCCATTGAACCAATGATGTTTTTCATGTCCATTCAACATTGCACTGCAGGTCTTTACTGTCACAGTAAGGCAAATAGCATAAACGAAATATGTTGAACTAGCACAGGATGAAACAAAATTGTTATTATTCACAAATGATATGATTGTGCACATGGATAATCTAATCTGAGGAAACATATGAAAAACAGTTTTCTAGATACTAATTAATAAAACAAAATTAATTTTGCCTACATATCAGGAAAGAAGCTTAAATATAAAAATTAAGAACTATCATCTTCTATGGGAGTAAAAATGTCCAGTACTTGGAATATATCTAATGTAAAACGTACAAGACTTCTACAGAGAAATTTTGTGTCCTTTATGAGGGACACTTTGTTTTTTTTTGTTTTGTTTTGTTTTTTTTTTTTTTTATTGCATTTTAGGTTTTGGGGTACATGTGAAGAACATACAATATTGTTGCATAGGTACACACGTGGCAGTGTAATTTGTTGCCTTCCTCCCCTTCACCTATATCTGCCATTTCTCCCCATGCTATCGGGCCCCCGCTCCCCCCCCCCCCCGGGGGCGGCCGGGGGGGGCAGATAGCATGGGGAGAAATGCCAGATATAGGTGAAGGGGAGGAAGGCAACAAGTCACACTGCCACGTGTGTACCTATGCAACAATATTGTATGTTCTTCACATGTACCCCAAAACCTAAAATGCAATAAAAAATAA